>JACVVK020000186.1:1135000-1206285 GCA_018292915.2 Batillaria attramentaria | reverse complement strand
TGGGTTTTGTTTTTTTTTTTGGTTTTGTTTTTTTGCTAGTAAGGCTCTCTCTCTCTCCCTCCTCTCTCTCTCTCTCTTTTTTGTGTGTACGTCTTCTTCTTTTTTTTTCTCTCTTTTTGCGACAATGCGTCAGTACGGCACTCTCTCTCTCTCTCTCTCTCTCTCTCTCTCTCTCTCTCTCTCTCTCACACACACACACACACACACACACACACACACACACACACACACGCACGCACGCACGCACGCACGCACGCACGCACGCACGCACGCACGCACGCAACGCACAATCAGACGCATGTAAAATATATAATATGGACTGTTTTTAGGGGTGGAAGGGTTGGAAGGGGACGCGTCTGTTGGGGTAGGGGATCCTGGTTTTTCTGGTCAGTCTTTCGTTGTTGTTTTCTTTGTTGTTTTCAGTTTTCTTGAGTTGTTGTTGTTGTGGCTAGTTCCGTTCTGATTGTTTCTGTGATTGTATCATCCTTTCTTTCCAGCGGCGTACCGTGTTTTTTCTGCGTTCTTCTCGTGAAACTTGAGAAGAAAGAATGAAATGCCAAGATCCAATCCCCGAGTTAAACTCGATGCTTACAACGTCCCCGCCACAATGAAGAGAATCCGGATCCCCGAGTTGAGCAATACTTCGCCAAAAGTGCAACTCATGGATCGATTAAACAGCTAACACCCACCCCACTCACGCCCACCCACCTCCCTTCTTCACGAAGGCCAAAGTTTTTGCAATACATGTACTGTCTCAGTTGCGCTCTCCTTGCCTTTCCAAGCGGGAACGAGGTTTGTGTGGGAGTGTGGGAGTACAAACACGAACACCCACGATCACGGCGACCCTGTACCCGGGTCCTCACTTCTCTTGGCCCCTCCGATGACGGCCAAGTCGGGCTAACCGAGACCGAGCCGAGCTGAGCTAAGTGATACCTAAGAAGGAAAACACAAAAATACTCGGTGGCAAGGAAAGTGGACAGTTGCGAACAACTTTGAGGTCCCCGTGTTATTTCACAGTGTGCACAGAAGCGGAGAAAACTGTCGCATTTTACCAGCAGAGTACATTTTCAGCCTGTTTAGAGGGTATTGCCTGCATGAGTTGTCCCTCGTGCATACACAGACCCGCAGCAAACACGCATTTTTCGTGGGAGCTTTGTGCTCTGCCACAAAAAACAATGCGTGCTTGTTGCGGCAAGGGAGACAACACATGCAGGCGATACTCTCTAACCAGGCTGAGGATGTACTGTGCTGGTGAATGCGACAGTTTTCACCACTTCTGTGTACACTATGAAATAACACGGGGACCTCAAAGTTGTTCTCAACTGTCCACTTTCCTTGTCACCGAGTATTTTTGTTTTTTTCTTTCTTATGTATCACTTAGCTCGGCTCGGCCTCGGTTAGCCCGACTTGGCCGTCATCGCAGGGGCCGAGAGAAGTGTGGACCCGGGTACAGGGTTGCGACCACGGCCTCTCGACACTGGAAGTCTGAAGGCGGAGATGTTAAACTCTCAGTACGTATCGCAGGCATACAACAGCGCCTGGAAAAACGCGTCACTGAACGTGCTTCATCATTCTGTGCATCAGAATCAGTCACTTCTGACACAATGTAGTGTCTAAAACCACTGTGGTGACTCTGACCGGGGTATATGTTGTTCTAAAAACACACTGCGTAACGGGCAGACGGCGTTATTTGGTTGCGGAGTGAGTGAGTTTTAGGGCTTAGAGCCGCGCAAGCCACAAAGACCAGTTCGCGGCTGAGTGTGCCTGCACTACATGAAAAAAAAACAAAAATGTAACGCTAGACAAAGGATGCAAACTGGTCTACGGGGCAATATAAACATAGGACATGCAGGAGACGCTGCACCTTCATGCTAATTTCTCGAACTCCCGGTTACAAAAAAAGCGTAGAAAACAAATAACAATTACAACTAGGTAAAACAAAGATACATACTAAGCGCATATACAGCGTTATTTGGTTGCTGACTGAGGACCAGCTACTACACGGCGCTGATCGGTGGTTAATTTTTAGAAGATTTAAAAGTTCCAGTCTGTCCAGGAATGGATTGTAGTAGGCTCAAAGAAATGAGCATTCCTCTACTATTACAAGCCACAAAGTCACGAAAAGGGTCGGGACGGCCAAATGAAACTTCCTTCTCTCTGGCAAACAGTATTAGAGGTTCCAAAGCGGCAATTTTCTATCTCAGCGGCGTTATGACTTTCAAGTGAGCGGCGGTCTAATAGGTAGCGCGTCGGATTTAGCTACTGAACGGCCGTCACCAATGTCACGGCGATGAAGCGTGGGTTCGAGCCCAGGTCGAGCTTGTGACATGTGATACCGGTTTTTCCTGGCTGCCGGGTTGCTCATCGGCGGTTTCTCTCCGGGTTTTCCGGCTTTCCTCCCCCAGCAAAATTGTAAAAAATAAAAATAAAAAAAAAAGGATAGGTATTGGGTGGCGCTGCACCACGGCGACGCGCTTGCCCCGGGGGAGGCAGCCCGAATTTCCCGAAAGGGATAATAAAGTAGGTTTTTTTTATTTTTTTAAAGTCTCTATGTTTGTAATGAGTTCCGAGGGAAAAAACCTGCCACTTACAAAGCTGTAAGGTTGTTTGCCAAGTGAACAGATCTTCCTTTGGACCAGGGGAGCCGGGGTGGTCGAATGATAGAGCGTTGGACTTCTAATGCTCGCGTCATGAGTTCGATCCCGGCTGGGGCCAAATATTTGTGCTGGCTTTTTCATCGTTGCCCCGTCTTTGATATCACCCTATGTGGTGGAAAAGGACGTTAAACCCCCAAACACCCACCCACCCTCCTTTGGACCATCGCGACCATTTTCGTGACTTTGCGGCTTCTAATGTAGTAGAGAACAATGACTTTCTTTGGCCTGACGCTTCCACTCCGGTACTACACGTCCATCGGAAAACGTCGCTAAAACTAGCTACCAATCAGTGCTGTCTAGCTGATCTTCAGTCCGCAACCACGTAACGTCGTTTGCTCAGTATACAGCTCAGCTCAGCTCTGTCTCTGTGCACCATGAGTCGTTGCACTGCCAAATTGTATGTAACAGGGGATGTAAATAGTGTGTGTGTGTGTGTGTGTGTGTGTGTGTGTGTGTGTGTGTGTGTGTGTGTGTGTGTGTGTGTGTGTGTGTGTGTGTGTGTGTGTGTGCTTTAAGGGGAGCCGGGGTGGTCGAATGGTAGAGTGTTGGACTTCTAATGCTCGGGGCGTGAGTTCGATCCCGGCTGGGGCCAAATATTTGTGCTGGCTTTTTCATCGTTGCCCCGTCTTTGATATCACCCTATGTGTTGGAAAAGGGCGTTAAACCCCCAAACACCCACCCCACCCCACCCGTGTGCTTTAAGCGCAGCGAGTCTTTGAAATTTGGAGAGCAGCACTCTGTAAAAAAAAAAAAAAACAAAAAAAAAAAACAATGTATTATTTATTTTATTATTATACGCAGTACGTTTCCACGTACGTACAACAACATACACGCCAACCCGAGTCACCAAGATGGTGTCAGATGCTGTACTGTGTCCCAACTGACTGATCCTGAATGCGCGGATTTAGAGCATTCGATGGAAGGTGTTCCACAGCGTTTATCGTACGCCTGACAAACGTATTGCGACTGTCATGGTCTTTGTTTCCAAGCCAGATGGCGTACTTGCACCACAGGCTGCTTTACCGATGAAAACACTCACGACCGGGATGCTCTCTGATTGGCTGACACACCGCAGGAGCTGTGTGCTAGGTTACCAGGGAATCGATATACATGCAAGAGAAGAAAAGGCGTCGGGGGTGAAAGGGGGGAAGGGGGGGGGGGAGGCTATCAGTGTAAAATATTAATTCAAATTAGTATATTGGGTTTTTTTCTTTCTCCCTTTTATCATTGCAGAGGCTCACTCAGTTTCACAAATAAAAGCGACGTGAAAGGGACAGAAACCGCTTAACTTTCACAAAGGACGACACGGGTCAACGTTTCGGCTTTCGCCTTCCTCAGGACACAAACAAATGGGACATAACTTCAACAAACAATAGGTTACTCTGCTGACGTACTGACAGACACGGCGCGGTAAAAAAAAAAAAATAATTAATTAATGTGCGTAATTAATTAATTAAAAAATAAAAACTTGGCTTGTAGTGATGGCAGCAGCGCAAAGTACGACAAACCGAAATCGGGAAGTGGACGCAGTTTAGCTGCAATTTAGTGTTTGTTTTGCTTGGTCTTTGTTTGTTTCCGTGTGTTTTTTATGTTGTTATTTGGCGGTCGGTCGGTGGTCTAGTGGTTAAGAGACTCTGCCACCAATGCGAGAGGTCAGGTTCGAGGCCCACTCAGGGGAAAGAATTTTTCCTTCCCGTACATGGCACCGTTCATTCTGGCCGATCGTCGGCGGTTCTCTCCAGGTACTCCGCGCCCCCCCCCCCCCCAACCCCTCTTCTTTAGAAATGTTCAGCCCACAAAATTTGTAATAAATGCAATTCTAAATTCCGAAACTAAAATAGCTGAGCTGACCCTTCGCACCACGAGATTGTAATAAGTTCATGTCCACTGTGTGAGAGAATGCGTGTGATTCACGTGAGCGTGCGTGTTGGGTTCAGCTCGCGGCGCTTTGAGCTAATTCAAGAAACTGGATAAAGCGCCTACATAATACTCAGTTATTATTATTATTACAGTTTGTTTTTGTTGTTATTTTTATCGTTTGTAGTTTTTAAATCAAACTACAGAGTTTCCTTGTAAAAACACAACGCAATTCAAATCACGTCGAGAAGACAGAAAACGGATCTACTGCCACCGCTTCCCATAATTCAGCTGTGCTTTGCGGAAGCAGGCGCCCACGGTCATATCGGAACATGCATGAATATGCACGCGCACGGAAGTGCACGCGCGGGGCGGGTGACAGCACGCAATACCCAGGAGAACGGAATACGAGACGCGTCCAAAGCGAACAAGAAACAACAAAGAAGAGGACCGATGAACGACCCTTGCAGGACTGTTGCGACATAAGGAACATGGACGCCGGGGCTATGAGGCAGGACGCTAAACAGTTTGGGTGCAGGACACAGATGCAAATTTCAAGAAAACGCTAAATATCAATATTAAACATTACGTCGCGTATGAAACGCTAGAAATGCTTTTAAAATTCATCCCCCCCCCCCAAAAAAAAACCAAAAAAAAAAAAATACAAAAATCTGGCAGCCAAAGACTCATGTGCAGAGCAAATTTCAACAAATTCCAATATTCCGGTGTTTGGTGTTTTTTTTTTTTTTTTTTTTGGGGGGGGGGGGTGTTTGTTTGTTTGTTTGTTGTTGTTTTTTTTTTCGGGGGGGGGGGGGGGGTAACAATGCGGTTAGCAGCCCTCATTCCTCTGTCGTCTGCTGACTCTTGTGCCAGCCGCGCATGAATATTAATAGTCAACAAGCCAGGCTCATTTTTCACTACTTTCAATATTACCTGGCACGAAACTTATTTACAAAGCCAACAAAAAGCCCCAGATTGCCTCTTTTTTTTTTTTACTCTGCACACAAATTTAACAAGGGACACAAATTTGTACTATATTTAGCGTAGTCGTTTATTTAGCGTAGTCGTTACCACATGACCCGGAAGCTGTTAGTGGTCTGTAACGTTTGGGTTATGCATGTGTGATTGTGTGTCGTCCCAAGAAGCACATTTGCACTTCTATGAGGCTTTGCACTTGGCAATGACAGTAGAGGTATCTCTGTTGTCATCGTTTGCACTGCCGATCATTTTGTCGTCTAAACGTAATGCTTGAGCGACACGGGGAAGAACGGGAGGGGGGGGGGGAGGCAAAATACCGCGGAAGAGCGGAAGTGCTACCTTTTCAATAGAGGTATCACGTGCGTTTTTTTGTTTGTTTTTTCTGCGCCATGTTGACTGCACCTCGGGTGGTCGGCGGATGGCTTCGGTTTTTTTGTTGTTGTTTTTTTTTAGTTTGTTTGTTTGTTGTTGTTGTTGTTGTTGTTTGTTTGTTTTTCGCTAGGATTCTGCCAAACCCTAAAGTAGCTAAAATAAGGGTTAGTTTAAAGGCTAGGTTTAGGCTAAGGTTAGGTTTATATTTTGAGTTAGTGTTCCAGTGTTCCTTATGACGCAAACGTGCGTCGTTTGCGCAGAGATTTCAGAATCTGACGCAGAGATTTTGAGGCGGTGCTTCAGTGATTTCACAAAATGGCCCTCTGAATTTTGCACTGATGGTCAAAGTGACCCTCAGTTTTGAAAGCTGTGAGGAACACTGGTGTTCTAGGCAGTTAGTGTTGGCAATTGGCAGAACCCTTGCCGAACTAAAAAAAACAAAGCAAGCGGGCGAGTCAAGCTTTCTAGCTCTACACGTCTGATTCTAACATCCGTCCGAGACAAGTGCATTTGTTTAGAAGCCATCCTGAATTGTTGTGCCCTGGCACTAAGATGTCTAATACACACACACACACACACACACACACACACACACACACACACACACACACACACACACACACACACGACATCCAGATCGATCAGCCTTCAACTCGATGACTCACAGCCCCTCTCCCCCCCCCCCCCCCATCCCAAGTTCGCCTTCCCCCCCCCCCCCCTTCCCCTCCTCCCAGCAATCCTCACCCTTCATCTCCTCCTTCATCCATGATAAACGCCACAACTGATAATAAAAACCGCCAAAAACGTTCGCGACGTGATGTACACACTAACAAGAAGAAAAAGAAAAGGGGGGAAAAAAAGAAAAAAAACCTAGTCCCCAACTGCAGCCCCTCCTGAACAAACACAGGCTACAGTTCAGCCCGAAACATCACGTGCCCTCTAGTGCACAGCGCCGGCTGGGGACAGCACGTTGGCTGCCTCAGGATTGAGGGGGAGTTTTAGGGCTGAAGCACGAACTGAAGGACGCCAGTTCTAAGATCACCAGGCTTCACGTAAGACAACTCGTGTTCTGGAACAGTTGCGCAACTTGACTGTGCCTGTACGTTCGACACAGCGGTGGGTGGGTGTCTGGGAGTTTAACGTCCTTTTTCACCACGTAGATGTTCGACACAGTCCATCTCCAAGATATGTAGAGCTCTAAATGCAACTGATACTCTGGCGTCTGCTGGCCTTGCGGTCGAGGCCTGCAACGGCCTAAAGCTGTCCTAGTCAGCCGTGCACCCATGTGGCTGACGCCGAGCTTTCCGGTTTTCGTTTCGGGTGGCCGGTCGGTGGTCTAGTGGTTAAGAGACTTGTCACCAATGCGAGAGGTGAAGGGTTCGAGTCCCATTCGGGCCAAAGAATTTTTCATTCTCGTATGTGGCACCGTTCATTCGGGCCGATCGTCGGGAGGTTCTCTCCGGGTACTCCGGCTTCCTCCTCCCCCTCTGATCTGGAAATGTTCAGCCCATGCCCAGCAAATTTGAAAAATGAATGCAATTCTAAATTCCGAAATTTAAATAGCTGAGCTGACCCTTCGCACGTGATCGTGCGTGTTGGGTTCAGTTCGCGGCGCTTTGGGCCGATTCGTGGAACTGGGTAAAGCGCCTATACAATACTGATTATTATTATTATTATTATTATTATTATTATTATTATTATTTCGGCTTGTGTTACCTGAGTGCCGGCCTGCGTGACTGTGATCCCTCTCTGCGCCTGTGTCGAAGTCGTACGATGCATGACGTCACCAAAACAGGTTACAATCTGTAAGGCTAAGCCTAGACTGGAACGGTTAAACGGGCTAATTTCATGTTTGCCTAGCCAACTTAGGTTTTGGAACAGTTTCGCTCGTGAGTGCGCCTGTACGCTCGAAATACTCTAACCTGATGATTAGTACAGCTCTTAATGCGACACAACGTTGTCTACACTTCGAACATTCGAATTCTACGACTTCTCACACTTCTGGAGCGCTCAGTGTGGTCGCCGCGTCACGAGTACGCTTCTGTTTGGCTCAGTGCCATCAGTACAGACGCTGTCACCGTCCAGGTGTTTAAATGGTGTGACGACAGATATCACGAAAACAGCTCAGAACGACCGATGAGAATCAAACCGGTAGCATCAGCCCTTTTTTACAGTCAAACCTTCCGACAGTCTCTATGCTCATTCAAATCATTCTCAGCTCTTTCAGTCGTGTCTGAGATTGCACACGTACCACGTGTAGACACCCTCAGTGTGACAGCACCTCTCAGGTTGTCACTCAGCCAAAACAAGGCCTCGCGCGACGCGAAAACCGGTAACTGATGCTGATGCTGATGATGATGACGATGACTGGCCATTTCTAAGGCGCAAAAAAAAAACACAAAAAAAAACTTTTGCTTACTCACGGCGCCGGCGGAATGAGGGCAAGAGGGGCAAAAAAAAAAAGGGGGGGGGGGGGGAAGCGGCCAAAAGCTGAACAGAAGAACTTGGGCCCGTATGTAAAAGTCGAGGTTAATTTAACCCACGGCTACGGGCGTAACCAAGACTAGGACAAAAGAAACCCCAAAACAAAATTAAATCTAAAAAAGAAGGAAGCAAAGAAAGGGGAAAAAATCCTTCTATAATGGCTCAGGCACCTTCCTGCAATGGGCCCGCTTCCTGATTTAAATCAATAAACAACAGAAAATTTAACCCTAGAGCTAGTTTAGTTCGAGGTTAGACTCTAACCTCGACAATTACATACGGGACTAGGCTGTTTCAATCATCGCTCGCACAACATGCAGACGGCACTGAACTGCACTCAGGACTCTACTAACCACATTGAGCCGGTATAAATTCGATCTTTACACTGCGCAGCAGCAACACTTCAATTTTCATGGGGCTGCTTTCATTGCAAGAATTGTATCCGAGTCAAAGTCATTACGTCAAATGTATTATGCGTCAACCCATGAGGACAAGAACGACCGTGACGACAGCAGGTGATTAAATGGAAACAACATATTGGGCTGGTGGCCATCTTGGTTTTTTTTTTCGCCAGGTTTCCTCCGCGTTCAAGTCGACTAACAAATGTCCCAATCTGCCCGCCCCTGTCCTATCAATACATCATCACGGCTCATCCAGGCCAGGGAGGCAAAATGAAAACTTTTATTGCCGGCCTGGAAAGCTACTGAGTGAAAAAAATATACGGCCATTCCCCTCTTGGCTTCATTTCCTGCCGCGTTTTCTGCATACGAGTGCCGGCCTCCTTTCCCATTTGTCAGCTTCCACCAGTTCTTCGGTAACGTCAAAGGGGGGGACGGGGTGGTAGTTAAGATGGCGGTTGGTTGGCTGGTTGTTTCTGGGATTCACGTCTTCATATCCCCCCCCCCCACACACACACACACAAACACGCACACACACACACACACACACACACACACACACACACACACACACACACACACACACACACACGAAAGCAATCTCCGTTCAAACCTTTGGTTGGCTGGTTGTTTCTGGGATTCACGTCTTCCTATCCCCCCCCCCCCCACACACACACACACGCACGCGCACACACACACACACACACACACACACACACACACACACACACACACACACACACGAAAGCAATCTCCGTTCAAATCTTTAAATCGCAGTTTGCACCAGAAACACTTTCCGTAATCTTGATTATACCTCCTCGTGATGTTAAAGAAGAAGAAGAAGAAGAAATCTACTCGCAAAGTTGACATTTATTTTGGTCAGCTGCATTCCGCAAATCAATAAGGCAAGGTTTTCCGGGAGCCGGCCAAGATTCGAGCAGACAAATCGAATGAACAAACAAGTTTAGGGACACTTTTTCGGTAGGACGAGGTGAGGCGGGGTGTGTGTGTGTGTGTGTGTGTGTGTGTGTGTGTGTGTGTGTGTGTGTGTGTGTGTGTGTGTGTGTAGGGGGGGGGGAGGGAGTCTATCCTATTATGGACGACCCCTAGGATTCTTTGTTAAAAGTGCGCGGTGTGAAGAAACGTGACTGTCACATGCTGAGTGCTTATAATGTGTCTGATTCCTGATACTCGGCGCGGAAACGGCAATGACTGTGTTCACGATAATAAGCAACAGGATACCAAGTTTGATCTGGATACTAACCAGAAACGGTATATTTCTGATTTGGATACTAGCCAGAAACGGTACATTTCTGATTCGAAAACTAACCAAAAGTGGCAGATTTCTGATTTGGATACATGTACTAACCAGGGCCCGTACGTAAAAGTCGAGGTTAACTTAACCCACGGCTACGGGCCTAACCAAGACCACGACAAAAGAAACCCAAAAGCAAAATCAAATTTTAAAAAAGGAAGCGAAGTAAGAAAGACAAAAATCCTTCTATAACGGCTCAGGCACCTTTCCTGGAATGGGCCAGCTTCCTGATTTAAAACAAAAAAAACCAAAAAAAACAGAAATTTAACCCTAGAGCTAGTATTTCCATGATACTCTGAACTGAAACAAGTTTTATGAGCGAAGCGCGGCAACCAGAGAGGAGGCGGTACATCACAGGCAGCCGACAGTAGACGCAGATGGCAAATTGATCATAACAAGGACCCTGGCTCCGCTTCGCATCTTGGGACCTTGATAATACTGAAGAGGGCAAGCAAACTGTTAACATTTCACTTTCCTGTCGCTGGGATGAGGATCCCGGATACCCGAACTGCTGGAGCGTTGAGTTGCAAACTTGCAATGCTCGGATCGTGAGTTGGGAGGCAATATTTGTGCGCTCGCTCTCTCTCTCTCTCTCTCTCTCTCTCTCTCTCGTTGTCCCGCCCATGCTATCACGATCATGCGGGTTGAAAATGGCGTTCTACAAGTAGACAACCAACTAACTGCCGCTGAGACTCAGTATCACATAACTAAAGACTGACTGACTGATCCTATTCATTTTTTTTACAAAGGAGGTGGTTATAGGCGCGAAGGCCCAACTTCCAAACCTGACCCTGGTTACACAACATTATCAGATTAACAAACAAAGGAGCTGGAAGTGAAACTACTACATGACAGAGGACGGTATGGTGGGTGTTTGGGTGTTTAACGTCCCTTTCCACCACGTGTGGGTGGAACGAGAAAAAGACGGGGCAACGACAAAAAGGCCAGCACAAATATTTTGGGCCCAGCCGGGATTCGAACTCACGACCCGAGCATTAGAAGTCCAACTCTCTACCGCTCGTCTGTTCCGGCTCCCCTACACGGGACAGGATGTCGAAGATTAAAAAGAAAAAAAATACACACCTTACACAGAGGAAACACAAACGAGGGAGAAAAACAATCGCCCAAAGAGTGGGCCGAAAGAGTCACCCTTTCTCTGGCCGATGTCACACGGGAGTGGTTTTAGTCCGAACAAACAGCGAACATAATAATAAATAATAATAATAATAATGAGTATTGTATTGGCGCTTTTCCCAGTTTCGTGAATCGGCTCAAAGCGCCGCGAACTGAACCCAACACGCACGCTCGCGTGAAAAACACTGGACATAAACACATTACAATCACGTGGTGCGATGGGTCAGCTTAGCTATTTAAATTTCGGAATTTAGAATTGCATTTATTTTTCTAATTTTGTGGGCTGAACATTTCCAAAGCAGAGGGGGAGGAAGCCGGAGTACCCGGAGAGAACCCCCTCCGACGATCGGCCCGAATGATCATCAACATGGTGTTGTTCCGTGTTTTTCGCATGTTCACGCCCTTGCCGTAAGTTTTTCCGTAGCGTATTTTTGAGCTGTTCTCTATGTTTGTTCGGAGAGAGAGGGGAAAAAAAAAACACAAAAAAAACGCCTCCCGAATGTCATGGGCCCATTAGGGACGACGTCCTTCCTCTCTGGTCGTTCTTCCCGCCCTCGGCTCCACCATACTGGATACAAGGCTTCCAAGTCCCACTGCAACTTTTTCTTTTCTTTTCATGTTTTTTTTAATTCTTTTTGTGGCATGAAATATGGCCTACTGGCGCCCCCTCCGGGACCCACAATAGGAAAAAAGTCTCCTCCCCGTGTGCAGGTCGATTTGCATCAAGACGCTCGAATGTCTCGCGCCGATGATTGTCTTGCTCGATGCGCAGCACGCCATTTCACGATCCACAGACGAGGCAAACCCCCGGAGCTGAGGGAAATTTGGCGTGCAATATAATTAATGAAATTTACATCTAGTCCTTAAGCCTAGACGAAGCGAGGCATTTTTCACAAGCTAAGAGGGAGCTGTAACCGCTATTCGCCGATGGATCAGCAAGGTAGCAGGCACGTGTGCTATACAAGAACGTGGGAAAGGATTGCATGTGAGCAAACACTGATGCAGGCAAATGCAAATGGAACGCGTAATATACTGCAAATGATAAAATACATAGTGCAAAATTATGCAAATTCAATGCGTATTCATATACGAATGTCAAATCATCATCCTCATCATCCATGTATGTGTCAACACATGCAGCCCTGAAAACCTTAACTCATTCGTGACGGGAACCTTCGGTCAAAGGTTCAGGCATGCATCGCCCGCATAAACACTTGTTCATCAAAATTGATTTCTCATTCCATTTTTCATTGAAGACACAAGTGTGTGCGTCTTCAACGAAGCTTAATTGCTAGAGAGGTTAGTTGTCATGTAACTAGTTTACTCCAGTGTCATGGCGGCAGGCCCAGGCCAGCACAGTGATAAAGGCCGTTCTTAACCGGGCGGACTTTTGGTTCGCGAACTAGGTTCGAAGAGTACGGCGAACTAGGTTCGCGCACGTTGTTTCTTAACCGACCAAATTCTTGTGCGCAAACCCTGGTTCGAAAGGTTCGCCGAACTAGGTTCGAGGACTGCATAGCGTGTCGTGGGAACCCTCGCGATCCTTTTGCCGATCCTGCGCTCTGATTGGCTGCTCGGGGAGAGCTGTTGTGCGCATGTACATAGTTGAGGAAAATGGCGGACGGATTGGCGGCTATCGACTCACTTCACATTTCCCTCTCTTGCGCTCTTTTCCTCTTTTTAAGTTGTTTCTCTATAGAGAAACAACTTTATGAGACGGGGCAGATTTTGCTACGCGCAGCAGCAAGTTTCAGTGATACAAAACAAGACTGTGACGTTTCTCCAAACAATACTTACTTTCACGCACACAGTGACGTAACGAAATCTGCGTCATAGACACCTTACGTGCACACTTTGCTGCTGCGTTCTTTTTGGCGGGAATGACGTGTGTGTGTGTGTGTGTGTGTGTGTGTGTGTGTGTGGACGGATGTAATGATGGCTATCTCCTAAACCACCTCGATGGAGGCCTTTTTACTTTGAGATGAAATGGGAAATCACCTTCTCCAGAGCCACCTTTCACGATTTTTAGCCTGCCGCATTTTCAGAAGAGTTATCGCCAATTTTAAAAAATCGGTCATGTTACGAATTTTTTCGAAAAAGTTGTTCAAATTCCTTCATTTTCTAGACTTTGGAAGTTCACCCAATCACACTGCCTTGATTCGTGCTACAGCTCTGTAGCTCTGACTGGTTTTGAATATATTTCCGAGGTAGGGGTGGTTTGCACATAAGATCAAATATCTATGAAAAGACTACTGCAAATTACTTATCATCCCGGCGTTTTTGTCTAGTGTGACAACTGCACATATGACAGGAACTACTGCACTATTATATCTTTAGCATTTAGAATAACTGAACTTTTAGATAAACATAACTTTTTCAAGTTTCTGCGAGAAGCACCGGTCAAAAGAGTTCCAAATTTTCGATTTCATAAGTACAATCCAAGGTATTCTAGTCCATGTTTCACCAGCCCTCTAGATCTTCCAGATTTTATGTAAAAATTAGTTCAGCCAGGGAAGTCACAAAAGCAACAGGGAAATCACAAGACATGCACAAGCATCATCTGTCATACCACCAGTGTGAAGCTGACGTCAAACGCTTAGTTCACAAACAAAATAAGCAAGTATCGTCACTGCCTCCGACATTTCACCAGCCCTCTAGATCTTCCAGATTTCATGTGAAAAATAATTCAATCGGGGAAGCCACAAAGCCAACAGGGAAATCACAAGACATAAACAAGCTTCCTCAGACGATGGCAGTGCTAGAGGCTGACGTGAAAATGTTTAGTTCGCGGAATTGACGTCACCTCTCTGTCTGTGTATGACGACCTGCCTGAGGCTGACGTCAAATGTTTAGTTCACGGAACTGACCTCTCTCTCTCTCTCTCTGGGGAGCCAGGGTGGCCGAATGGTAGAGCGTTGGACTTTCAATGCTCGGGTCGAGAGTTCGAATCCCGGCTGGGGCCAAATGTTTGTGCTGGCCTTTCTCTCGTTGCCCCGTCTTAGAAAGCACCCTTACGTGGTGGAAAAGGACGTTAAACTCCTAAACACCCACCCACCCACTCTCTCTCTCTCTGTCTGTCTCTCTCTCTCTCTCCCCCCCCCCACCCGGCCCCACCCCCAGTCACGTGACTAATCGGTCGAGGTCGTAGAGGATCTAGTGTCATTGGTAGAACTTGGAGAGGGGAGAACCGGCAACAATAACAACAAAACAGACAAAATAAAATTAAATTTGGAGAAACAACTTTGTAGGACGGGGCCGTTCCTCCTTGTTTCCTCTTCCTCGGCTTCCAAGAGTTCACTCAAAACGATAACTACCGCAAATGCCTGGTCGTCTCGATCTACGAAGGCGGCCATTTTGGTTGTTTACGATTGTCTCAACTTCCGAGTCCGCCTTGTTTGGGCGATGACGTATGCATATCATTAACGGTCGGTTAAGAAAGAGTGAGTGAGTGAGTTTTTAGGGCTTAAAGCCGCGCAAGCCACAAAGACTAATTCGCGGCTGAGTGTGCCTGCACTACATGAAAAAACAAAAATGTAACGTTGGACAAAGGATGCAAACTGGTCTACGGGGCAATATAAACCTAGGACATGCAGGAGACGCTGCACCTTCATGCTAATTTCTCGAACTCCCGATTACAAAAAAGCGTAGAAAACAAATGACAATTACAACTAGGTAAAACAAAGATAAATACTAAGCGCATATACAGCAAATATTGCAACTTATCATCTCCTAGGCGCAATAAACCAGTTCGCAGCATATGCCCAACATCACTTATTCCTAACCACTGGTAGTGCAGACGTGAGTGAGAGATTGAAAAGAAGAAATATAGATGAAAGGGCCGAACTTAGAAATCAGCTGAGAGATGAGAGGAAGGACAGAGCGGCTTAATTCGGGAGGTTTTAAAGAGAAAGAGACAGGCGAATGGGCTGGTGAGGGATAGACAGAGAGGTAGGAAGGAACATTCCTTAGTTGCCAATGAAGACAACATGCCTGGGAGGCAGTTGGAGAACAGACCGCTCCAACACGGAACCTCCCCGCCGTGAGGCGGTTCGGGAAAACAACGCACCAGAGAGGGGTGCGTTGTGAAGGTCTTCAACGTGACAGGTGTTCAGCAGCACCAGCAGGGCGCTGCGAACAAAGCCCGCCAGGGTGAAGACCAGGTGGGGGGAATCCAGTGAAGTCGGCCTTCAGAAATGACCCTCAGATGTCTCACTGGACCAAGGGTCAGCAGACACCCGCTTACTGACCTCCCCCCGGAGGAGATTTTAAGAGAGCAAAAGACAGGTGAATGGACCGATGGAGGCAGAAATAAGAGTAAAGAAAGAGCAAAAGGGGTGGGCAAGCTTGGCGAAATCAGCCCCGCCACGTGAAGGCGAGCCCATGGGGCCCGGTTAAGAAAGAGAACTAGTCCGGCCGAACCTCTGGAACTACGTACGTGTGCGCGCTTGCCCTGTTCATAAGACATAAGACATAAGACATAAGACATTTATTAAATTTCCAAAAGAGGAACATTGTTTTGTGGTCTCTCATAAAAACATAAAACATGCCAAACACTCACTCATACGGCCATGCACACTCATTTCACCTATTTACATGTTCGTACACTCGTATCTAAAAATCTATCACAATGTTGCAGTACTATGAATAAATTACAACACTACACCCACATCATTTCACATCAGCAGCACAACAGCAGAGGTGCACATATAACTCTATCACAGTCAACGCCAGCTGACACCCAGCAAGAAACAACACGTCTAATTAGAATTTAAGAAATATCACATCAGCATCAACAAGCCTACCACACAACCCTACATCTGCTTATTCATTAGCCTAATAGACATTGGTACAAAGCTATTCATTGTTTTGAGTTTCTTGGCAGTAAAGGCTCTAAGCCGTCGGCCTGATGGTAATTTCTGATAATACTGAGATAAAATGTGGCCAGAATCATTCATAATACTAAAACCTTTTCTCACCATTCTTTTCTCATACAACACACTCAGACTTGCTTGCCTTTCACCCACAACCTTGCTGCCTCTATTGACAATGCAGTTCAGCTTACTTTTGTTTTTTACAGTCAGAGTGCCAAACCAGCACAGAAAAGAGAAAGTCAGAACAGATTCAATAAAACTGCGATAAAAGATCTGCAGAGTTTCAGAGCTAACTTGAAAAGAGCGTAGTCTGTACATACAAAACAGTCGTTGGTTACATTTCTTAACAATAGCTGTAGTGTTTGACTCAAAATTCAATTTATCATCAATGATGGTTCCCAGGTATTTATATTCACTCACACGCTCCACAGTCTCGCTTCCAACCACCAAGTCATTCACACTCACATCCTCCCTTCCAGAGCAAATCACCATTTCTTTTGTTTTCTTCACATTCAGTTCCAGATAATTATTCCTGCACCAGATACATAGTTCAGACACCTGCTGTTCAAAGTGAGTGTCTGACTGTGAAAAGTCTGTCAGTGCTGAATCATCTGAGTATTTGTATAGTTTACTAAGAGGGCTACTGCTCCGGAAATCATCTGTATAGATTGTGAAAAGAACCTGCGAGAGGACCGTTCCCTGAGGGGCCCCGGTGTGTGTAGTTTTGGAACTAGAAGTAGAATTTTGGAATTTCACAAGCTGTGTTCTGTTAACCAGAAAATCGATAAGCCAGAGAAGAAGATTTGGTCTAACCTGCATGTCAACCAGTTCGTATGCAATACTCAGTTCGCCGAACAAGTTCGCCAGACTAGTGGTTCGCCCGGTTAAGAACGGCCTTAAGGCAGCGGCAGCTTCAGTCACAATAGAGTTAAAGGGGCTAATGCTACTATCTGTATGCTCACAGATCGTTCTGAGCTGTTTTCATGGTACATGTATCTATCATCACACCACTCAGACACCTGCACAGTGACAGCGTCTGTAATGCTGGCACTGAGCCAACAGAAACGTACTCGAAGACGTGGCGACCACACCTTCAGCGCTCCAGTAGTGTAACAACAGTCGTAGAATTTGAATGTTCGACCGCTCGCGCAAAGTGTAAACAACACTGTATCGCATGAAGAGCTGTACTAATAATCATCAAGATATAAAAGTTGCGGCGTTCAGGCGCGCTCACAAGCGAAAGTGTTCCACACCTAAGTTGGTTTAGCAAAGATGAAATTAGCCCGTTTAACGTGTCCAACCGGCTAGACTCCCAATCACGAGCAAAACTGTTGGTCACATTTTTATTCATTGAAGCCGGATCACCATCAAGCAGTGAACAGTATTACGTTGAAAGAGAGCACAACAAGTAAACTGTTCCAAAACCTATGGCCGGTTTACGATAATCAGAGAAAAAACACAGAGAGAGGTCAGTGTCCACAAGCATGGCTAAACTACAATCATTCCCTGACAACCTCAGCCACCCGCTCTCTCACACATTAAATCAGTCCCCTCCAACATCATACAACCGCTCCAACTGTCCAACACCCCTACTTTGTTCTTTTCTACAGTCTTCCACACACGCGACGACCGACCCCCCCCCCCCCCCCCCCCCCCCAACCGGTTGCTACCCCTGTAACCACCACAATCCGTGTCGTAACTGTTGCTCCGGGCGCCGTCGCCATGCAAGCGCTTTCTTCCTACTGCAAGAAGTTATTAATTCATAAACAACGGCTATCCGACCGGTGTCTGGCAGATGTCGGATATGACCAAGCGAGGGAGCGGTTGGTCCTACACGCTGATCGATACCTAACACCTTGCCACGCCAAGGGTTTGTTGCTGTTGTTGTTGTTGCTGTTGTGTGTGCGTGTTGTTTTGTTTTTGTTTTGTTTTGTTTTTTTGCAGTTACAATTGCACAACTAAGTCTCGGTGTGCACTGTGAGCAATCAAAATACACGCGAGTGTTTCCGGTGCTACTCCGCTTCAAAGTTCCGACGGTGATTGCGGTCAGCCAAAGCCGTATGTTTTGAAAGAAAAGCGTGCACACGTCTTTGCATTGCGTCTGTGTGCGTGCACAGCCCTTGCCAACCGGGCGATTTTAGCAATTTTTCGATTTTTCTTAGAAAGCGGTCGTACTCAGATGTTTCCTAATCGTGTTTGGTATGGTTTGAAAGGTAATTATAAGTACTTTATGGAAAAATATAATTTAGCAGTAAAATAGGGCGTAGCGGCCACAGTGAGGGCGGAGATAACATGGGTTGTGGGTGCTTGGTAACAGCGTCCTCACACGTCAGCGCCCGGGGTCTAGGTGTGTGGCTGGCAACGGTATGCAAAAAGGTCTCTCCACAAACGCTGGGCGGATGGTCGTCAAAAAGTTAATAAACCTTTCGCGTGGGTCTGCTGGCACATCGGTCAGCTTGCAACCACTATGTCATGCATCTTGATAGGACAGAAGCCTTTCAGCGTGAAACACCCTTGAAAGAAAAACGATATGCGCCGAGTCTGCGAGAGGCCAGGTCGTAATAGATCACTGTCGGGTGCAGACACTGAAGCACAGGCCCCTGAAATCCTGGTTTGCCCGCAGTTTGATTTGCCCGAACCTCTCCCTCATCTCTCTTCTCCGGCCCCGATACTGAGGCGACTGTCTGGGAATTGATTAGTTCTCGCCGCAGTTTCACCGGACTGGCTTTACTTCCTGTCTGTAATCAGAACTGTGTGCTTACCACCCGTCCCGCACGCTCCGTTCAGCCAGGGAGAAGAGACTTAAAATTCGACAGAGAAGTGCGAAAACTGTTGGAGACTAGCGTTCCTTCAGTTTCTTAGCCCCTGCGGCGTGTCTGGAACTCTCTCCCAACCGAACTGCCTACGCAAACTGCCGACACTGTCTCAGTTCAAATCCAGGCTTACCTTTTCCGTCAGGCCTTTGGCCTTTAACACACAAATCCTTCTGGTCTGCAGCCCGGTATATTTAGTCTGTATATTTGCCGTGGCGAGATGTGTGTGTGTGTGTGTGTGTGTGTGTGTGTGTGTGTGTGTGTGTGTGTGTGTGTTAGCGCTGTGAGTCCAGTCATGTGAGAGCCTGCGCTTTTTAAGCACATTGTATCATCATCATCATCATCATCATCACCATCATTAACTCTGAACTGAACGCACAAACTTGTATTCCCAGTAGTCTTATCCTTTCCTCTTCTGAAAACGAAAACTGGACAAACAAACAAAAACTGACATACATAACAAACGAATGGGCACTGAGGTGGATGTTTCGGAGTTTAACGTCCTTTTCCACCACATGTGGGTGATATCAAAGACCGGGCAACGAGAGAAAGGCCAGCACAGATGTTTGACCCCATCCGGGATTCGAACTCACGACCGGCCCGAGCGTCTGCCACCTGGCTATCACGGCTCCGAATGGTCCAAAGAATCAGCTTGTGTTAAAAAAAAACAAAAAAAACCTTGCACAGTAGGTGTTGTGGTTCATTTGTCAGGAGGCATTCAAATGAAGAGTAATGACTGATTTTTAGCCCAGATACTTTTTTTCAAACCTCTCTAATGTGGTCAATGTGATCTCAAAAGACTTTTTATCACCTTCATGAGGCATCTGGGTGTCGTCTGCCAACTGTGATATCTTGTATTCTGTATTGCCCATCGCTAAGCCCTTTACGTTTCGTTTGTTTCGGATCATAACTGCATTAGTGAAATGAAATGGCGATTATGCGATATTTCAGGCCCCCAAACTCACCACACCCCCTTCTTCGTTCCTATCTCAGACCCCTTCTCGCGGGCTAAACTCTCCAAGGCTGACTGACCAAGGGAGGCAATGGATGATGTATCAGGGGAGATAATGGGAGCTCATGTTTGCCCACACATCGCATCGCACAGCACCAAACCGATCGTAGCTGCTTGTTTATTGGGGTGCCGGCTCAGAAGAGAGAAAGAGAGAGAGGGAGGGAGGGAGGGAGGGAGGGAGATGGAATGAAAGGAAATGTATCAATCTCGTTTGTCAAGACCTCTCTGTGCTCAGCAGTTCCTCACTAAAGCTGACCTCATACACAAAGAGTTGCGTTTACTTGGCTGTGGTAAACATGTACACACTGAGGCGCGCGGGTCCAAAGATCCACCGCTGCTTCTCAGATAAGCCGGTCGATATCACAGACAGACGACTAACTGGCAGCTAGCGGCTTCGTCGCACAGTCACTGTGCTGTAGAAGACACATGCATCTACATAACGTGCGCATGTGCGGTGGAGATTGCGCAAGCCGTAGACCTGAAGCTTCTGGTCGAGTTGCCGGGATATCTGGGTCAAGCAAACGGGCTCTGGCACTAGAAGGTGTTACCTGGCTGGTTCAGTAGTCACGTTCTATCTGTAGAGTTGTAGTCTAAGGAACGCATGCGCGGGACAGGGGCGGATATGTTACATACGCCTGCACTCCATATATGGAAACAGACTTTTGAACGTTCGTCATAAACTTGCTTTTATTCTTTTTTAGGTCAACTTTCTGTTCTTTGCAGGCCAACTTTGGATTCTATGCCCACTAATCGTGCTGGGCTCTTTTTGGAAATGGCTACCTTTCTACCACGGCACTGTAATGCATTCAGAGCTTTGCTAATCATTAAGAAAGAACAGCTTACGCACTCACAAGCGCAACCCTCTTTCAAAACATGAGCCTAGTAAAGAAGACTTATCAGCGTTTACATTATAACCAAAAATGAGAAGAAACTGCTCGCACTGATGATAAACGTGCGCCCAGCTGCTAGCCAATCGTTGGACAGTTTTATCGTCCTCACGGGCTACTTCTCCTTTGAAGCGACCCCTGATTTACTTTTCGGTCAATTACACGTGGATTTACAGCCGGGAGCATGCGCAGATGTTGAGATCGCGTTAGGATCAAGCCTTGTTTGTAGTCTTCTGCGCCCAAGGTCAGTTCATAGTGCTTCAACGCGCACGTTCACTAAAGCCAAGTTATGTTTTGGTACAGTCTCGCTCGTGAGTGTATCTGCGCGCTCGAAACACTCTGTCTTGAAAATTAGTAGAGCTCTTAATGCGATATAGCGGTTTGCAGTCCGCGGGGAACTCAAACTTCTGACAGGCTGTAGAACATGCAGAAGTCATATAGGGTAGATGGCAACACTACAAGTGTTCAGATATCTGAAACAGACTTCAGGGAGAAACAGACTTTGGGACGAAACAGTCTTTGGGGAGAAACAGTCTTTGGGGAGAAACAGATTTTGCGGAGAAACAGACTTTGCGGCGAAACAGACTTTGGGGGAGAAACAGACTTGGGGGGAGAAACAGACTTGGGGGGGGGGGGGGGCAGACTTTGGGGAGAAACAGACTTTGGGGAGAAACAGACCTGGGGTAGAAACAGACTTTGGGAAGAAACAGACTTTGGGAAGACCACTGACCGAAAGGTGTTTACGTCTGGGCGAAACACATTTTAGACACATTGGGAATTCCTTATCCTGGAGCAGGCCCCTTTAAAAAAAACTGAAAGAGAGAGAGAGAGAGGGGGGGGGGGGGGGACTCTACTGCGTTCCAGACATATAAGACGATTGAGTCCTGGTTGAAAATGACAGAAAAGACTCTCAGTGTCCCCCGGTGAACTGGCGGCGTCTCACAAAATAGTGATGGTGAAAGTGGGCGAATGGAATCGATTTGGGAGACCGCATAATAAATACCAAGTTTTCAAAACTTGGACGAACACTGGAAAACCGATCCAATCACAGTAATGACAAGAGCAAGGGTTGTGGGAACGGGCGACGGGTGCACCTTAAAGGTCTGCAATACCAAACACACACACACACACACACACACACACACACACACACACACACACACACACACACACGGGCTTCACATCCGCGTCGGAACAGCGTTGGCACAAAAGCATTCTCCTACGCTGGTCCTTCAGCCTGGAATTCCCACCCTCATTCTCTCCGCCAGTCACCCTCCCTTGTAATTTTCAAGAAACCTAAAAACCCATCTGTTTCCATCGCTCGGTACTTGCGTGTCGTTGCGCCAACGCCCTGACGTTTTACTTACTTACTTACTTACTTACTTACTTACTTTACTTACTTACTTACTTACTTACTTCCTTACTTCCTTACTTCCTTACTTCCTTACTTTACTTACTTACTTCCTTACTTACTTACTTTACTTACTTACTTACTTACTTACTTCCTTACTTACTTACTTACTTACTTACTTTACTTACTTACTTACTTACTTTACTTACTTTACTTACTTACTTACTTACTTACTTACTTCCTTACTTACTTACTTACTTACTTACTTACCCCCTTACTTACTTACTTACTTTACTTTACTTACTTACTTACTTACTTACTTCCTTACTTACTTACTTTACTTACTTACTTCCTTACTTCCTTACTTCCTTACTTTACTTACTTACTTACTTCCTTACTTTACTTACTTTCCTTACTTACTTACTTTACTTACTTCCTTACTTACTTACTTTACTTACTTACTTACTTACTTCCTTACTTCCTTACTTACTTACTTCCTTACTTCCTTACTTTACTTACTTACTTACTTACTTCCTTACTTACTTTACTTACTTACTTCCTTACTTCCTTACTTCCTTACTTTACTTCCTTACTTCCTTACTTTACTTACTTACTTACTTACTTTACTTACTTACTTCCTTACTTCCTTACTTCCTTACTTTACTTACTTACTTACTTCCTTACTTACTTACTTACTTACTTTACTTACTTACTTCCTTACTTCCTTTACTTACTTACTTCCTTACTTACTTACTTTACTTACTTACTTACTTCCTTACTTACTTCCTTACTTCCTTACTTCCTTACTTCCTTACTTTACTTCCTTACTTCCTTACTTCCTTACTTTACTTACTTACTTACTTCCTTACTTTACTTACTTACTTCCTTACTTCCTTACTTCCTTACTTTACTTACTTACTTACTTACTTCCTTACTTCCTTACTTTCCTTACTTTACTTACTTTACTTCCTTACTTCCTTACTTCCTTACTTTACTTCCTTACTTACTTCCTTCCTTACTTCCTTACTTACTTACTTTACTTACTTCCTTACTTCCTTACTTCCTTCCTTCCTTCCTTACTTCCTTACTTTACTTACTTCCTTACTTACTTACTTTACTTACTTACTTTACTTACTTCCTTACTTCCTTACTTACTTACTTAGGCCCATGGCTCCAAGTGGAGCATAGGCCATCGACGACCCTTCGCCATCGCACTCTGTTCTGGGCTGTTCTTGCCACTCCCGTCCAGTTGGTCCCCTGCTTATATATAGCTCTGCCTCAGTGCCCCGCCTCCAGTTGTTGCGAGGCCGGCCTCTCTTCCTTTTCCCCTGCGGGTTCCATGTCAGGCCTTGGCGTGTGGTGCTGGATGCTGGTTTCCTGAGGGTGTGTCCAATCCTGTCCCACTTCCTCCGCAGGATCTGTTTGGCCACTGGTTCCCGCTCGCTCCCACAGCTCTTCGTTTCGGATCTTCTCTGGCCATCGGATGTTGAAGATGCGCCTCAGACAGGTGATGAAAAATGTCAGGATCTTCTGCTGCATCGTCTTCGTTGTCCTCCGTGTTTCCCTGACGTTTTTGCTCTGTATATTTTTGGTATATATTTCTTCCTTTTCATTTGTTATTTCATTTTCGTGCTTAGAACTATTAGTTATCAACAGGTTGCAGCGGTACATATAAGTATTTTCATTATTATTACAGACCAGTCATACTCAAAATGTCCCGTTACTTTCTTATCAAGCCGAACATAATTATGCCCTCGCATTTCTGTGCCATAGTGGACAATATTCAGGATAAATGTCCTAGACTTTTACGGTCATTTAGGACATTATTTTGTCCTATTGTGGTTCCTACGGATAACAATGAAGTCCCGGCTGCTCGCAAACAGCGAGTTAACAAAAAGTCTGCGACAATGCATTGTGACAATCACTCCTGTGGCAAGGGATGTGCACTTGCACACTAACTAAGCAAGAAGCGAGTCAGTGTGCAATGTGCACGCTCAACTGTCACAGCTGCAGCGTTTTCAGCTCTTCGGAGGCCTCATAAAATAAACAAAAAACAAAAACAAAAAAACAAAACAAACAAGAACAACAACAACAAACAAATACCAAAAACGTGCATGGGTTAGCGGTGATTTCAGTATGCTCTTGGTCACTGAGCGAGACACATCGCTACGTGCGGCGCGTACCGGGGGCTGTGTGCTGCACAAGAAAACTTGCAAGAGCGATTTTTTTTCTCTCTCTCTCGTTCGGTTTTCAAATGCAGACTGTCGTGAATTCTAGATCCGCTCAGCTTTTACTGTGGTTTCAGAGACACTGAAAACTCAATATGTGTGTGCACTGTGCACATTCGCAGATTTTTTTAAAAAACTTTTTTGTATTTTTTTTTTTTTTGTTGTTGGCATTGAAGACCTTTAATATTCAGACTCCCTTGTCCGCTAAACGAACGTCTGCATGGGTTGAAAAATCTCCCCTGACGCTTGCAAATCCAATCATCCCCATCCCCCCCCCCCTACTGCCCAATCCCTCCCCCCCTCCCCAACCTCCTCTTCCACCACCATCATCCCCTCTCCTCCATTCCCACGTCCCTCTACTGTGAGGAGAATTCGAAGAGGGAGAGAGAAAAAAAAAAAAGAAAAAAAAAAAACTTCTCGTGCAATCACGCGAGATCCCCGTTCCTAGCAGAGCGGTTTTCCAGACGTCGTTTGCTACGATCAATTTCGTGTCTCAAACTTTCTCGCCCTCGGGGACCAAACTCCTGGTAAATCTCCTCTAACGAAATTCAAAGTCCTTCCATTTTCTGACATTAAATGGCAAAGTCTCCGGCCGACAGGCGAGGGAGTATTGGTTTAAGCATTATGAGTGTGTTTGTGTGTCTGACGGCGGTGTAAGTTAGCAGGGGGGGGGGGGGGGATGCCGTTTAGGATCTTTGTTGCCAATTCATCAGGGGATACTTTTCCAAAAAAAAAAAAAAAAAATGCACACACGCTCCTTTGAAAGCCGGGAAGAAAAGCCATGGCGAACTCTGTACCGCCGGCTTCACTTTAGCCTCTGTAATGACGCGAAACAGGCTAATCGACACCTGAGCCAAGACAACTAATAACTAACAAGGAAAAAACTAACACGCTCGGTGACAAGGAAAGGTGGGTGTTTGGGGGGGGGGGGGTTAACGTCCTTTTCCTCGGTGACAAGGAAAGTGGACAGTTCTGAACAACTTTGTGGTCAACGTGTCATTCCACAGGTATGCGCAAAAACGGTGAATTCTGCCGCTTTCGCAGGCACAGTTCATTTTCAGCCTGTTTCAGAGACTGAGAGTATTGCCTGCATGAGTTGCCTCCCTTACCGCATCAAGCATATTTTTCGTGATAGAGCACCGAGTTCCCACGAAAAGCGCATGCTTGCTGCGGTTCTGTGTACGCGGGAACTTCAACGGCTTGAAACTCTCCTAGTTAGCTTGTTAACTTGGCAAACGCCGTTTGGGACGGCGTGCATTCCGGCTTCTCTTTACTCTGTTTGTCGATACCAACCTGTATGAAGCTGCAGTTAAAGTCTAAACATCATTGTCAGGCATATAAAAACGCTGAGGAAAACGTTTCATCGAGAGCGCTACTCCGCGCATCAGAATCAGTCACTTGGGACACAACATACCATTGTGGTAACGTTTGGTTGGCGTGTATGTTGTTTTACGTCCGTAGAAGCGTACCGCGTACTGAGCAGACGACGTGATTTGGATGCGGACTGAGGACCAGCTGGACAACGCTGATTGGTGACTATTTTTAGCGACTTTGTACATGTATGGAAGAGTCAGGCCAAAGAAAGTCATAATTTCTCTACTGCTAGACACTGCCAAGTCACGAAAACGGTTGCAGTGGCCAAAGGTATCGTCTGTTCATTAATCGATCAGCCTTAGAGCTTTGTAAGCGAAGGTTACCCCTCAGAACCCCAAGCGACGTTTGCGCCGAGAAATGTCGAATGGTGGGCATTTTAAACGGGCTTCTTCCATCTTTGCTACGCCAGCTTATGTTTAGGCACAGTTTCGTTCGCAAGGGCGCCTGTACGCTCGAAATCCTCTAGCTTGATGATTAGTACAGCTCTTAATGCGATACAATGTTCTTTACGATTCAGTTGCACGAGCGGTGGAACATTCAAATTTTACGACTGTTGTTACACTACTGGAGCGCTCAGTGTGGTCGCTGCGTCATCGAGTAAGCTTCTGTAGGCTCAGTGCCAGCATTACAGACGCGTGGGGGGGGGGGGGGGGGGCGGGGATTGGGAGTTCAACGTCCTTTTCCACCACGTAAGGGTGATATCAAAGACGGGTCAACGAGAAAAAGGCCAGTACAAATATTTGGCCCCAGCCGGGATCTGAACTCACGACCCGAGCACTGAGAGTACAAACGCTCTACCATTCGGCTTTCGCGACTCCCCCATTAATTACAGACGCTGTCACTGTCCAGGTGTCTAAGTGGTGTAAAGATATGTAACCGTGTGCAGGCAAGGGACTCAACGCAGTGGTCGCTTTGACTTGTGTTGGTTTATTTACATCCATTGCATCCAGAAAAAAACAGTGCAGAATGAGAATTGAATACAGTGTGATGGCGGAAAATCAGAACACGTGGTCTCTCCTAGGCGTGTGGCTCGACAAAAGAAAACTACAACAGCACACTCACTCTGGCGACGTCCTCCCTGGCCACGTGCACTCAAACTGAAAGACGCGTCAAACTGAAAGACTGAATCGGCTTATATAGGCGGGTGGATTACATCATGTACATCCGGTGACGTCACAGAGAGATACCACGAAAACGGCTCAGAATGATCAGTGAACAAAGAAACGGCAGCACTGGCCCCTTTAAAACAAACACTGCTACGATCTGCGCGAAAGAGCTAACAAAAGAGCACTTCGTAATTCGGAAAATGTCCGGTACGCGTAAACGCGGTTGCACAGGGTATCACAGAACAAACAGCTTCAGCGGTGACACATTCAAAGTCAGCATCGCGTGTGACATGAAATGGCACAACAGTGGGAAGGTCGAGGCTTGACTTTCCGACACAAATGGCGACCAGAACACCTGTTTTCATCGCCGCCCAAACATCTGAAGAATTGTATGAAACATTTTCTCTAACTCCACAAACTCTCTCTCTCTCTCTCTCTCTCTCTCTCTCTCTCTCTCTCTCTCTCTCTCTCTGTACGAGTTTGAATTTTGAAATGTGCTGTACTTTGTTGTTATATTAGTTACTTAGTCACTGTGGCAGCAGTTAATAGTTTAGCAACTGAGCCCAGTGTGTGTGTGTGTCTGTGTGTGTGTGTCTGTGTGTGTGTGTCTGTGTGTGTAGAGTAGCAAGGAAAAGACGTAAGAGAGGTCTGCGCACCTAATCTTCTATCCTTGGAAAATATAATGTCATTGTCAGTGTCAGTGTCAGTCTCTCTCTCTCTCCCCCCCCCCCCCCCCCGTGTGTGTGTGTGTGTGTGTGTGTGTGTGTGTGTGTGTGTGTGTGTGTGTGTGTGTGTCTGTGTGTGTCTGTGTGTCTGTGTGTGTCTGTGTCTGTGAAAGAGAGAGGGACAGACACAGACAGACAGACAGTCAGTTAACAAACACGAACAACGTTACAGTTGCACCGCCGCCCAGTCCCTGGAGTTTTCACACTCCACAGGTTTTAACGCTGCCCACTTTCCACTCTCTTATTGCGTTACGATTTGGAGCAGCCGGCCGTCCAGCAAACAATATCATCAAAGCCATTCATCGTGTCTAAAGCACTCAGCCTACCGTCGCCGCCAGGCTCCCAACAACCGCAGTTCCAAATTTTGAAGCCATTTATTTTACAAAGCCAATTTAGCCCTCGGCACTGATCTCTCTCTCTCTCTCTCTCTCTCGCACGCACGCACGCACGCACGCACGCACGCGCACGCACACGCACACACACACACACACACACACACACACGCTGCCAGATCAGAACCCTCGAGAGGGTGAGTCGTATAGTTGGCACTTCTGTTTGCAAGACTGCTTCTTTTTTTCCTTTTAGGCAAATGCTGGTTTGGTTTGGTTTGGTAATCTCTCTCTCTCTCTCTCTCTCTCTCTCTCTCTCTCTCTCTCACACACACACACACACACACACACACACACACACACAATGCGACCGCCTGTCATTCATACCGTGGTCGAAATGCAGACAATGAACTGAACCCTTAGAAAATTCCACTGCTGGTCATTAGTCCGGTGCGACCGATTACCTCGCCGATATTTCTAATTTTAGCACGCTATCCTGCTACTGGATGTGCCAAGTTTCGTCTCCTATTCACTGGGTGATTGCGATGCATAGAACTGAAGGATCACGACGTAAATTTACTTACAATAACTTCATCTTCAGTACAAATCGGATGACAGAAGGCACATCAACAACGTTGGCAGCCCGGACTCCGCCAAATATTTCAGACTGAGGTTCAGAAGATAACGCTTAACGCCAACTTCATTCACCGCTCGCTGAACATACACCGCGGTCAGGTAGGCCTTACTACTCAATTAACTCGCGGTCATCCATGCACGAAGGGCATTCTGCAGCAGTCTCTCTCTCTGCACCGGCAGGGTTTCGCTGACCATTCCAGACGATCAGATGGGACTCAAACCTCAATAAAGACGCGGTCGCTCATGCACAAGGGGCATTCCTGCAGCAGCCTCTGCGCGCTGACAGGGTTCCGCCGAGCATCAGATGGACTCAAAACTCAATTCGCTTCGTAATGTCCATTTCCTGCAGCCGTGTGGAAAGACAGAGAGAGAGAGAGACAAACCCCTCGTCGGCAGAGGACCGCGTCACCTCATCACCAGCTTCACCACAGTGCTGAGGGGTCGGGGGAATCGTATAAAGCCAATGGAGTAATCGCATTGACCGCACGCGTTGATTGAATTGGCCCTCGACGTTCTCAAGAGGAAAAAGCCCCCAACCTCCAACACCTTCCTCCCGGCTTCACCTTCCCTTTCCGGCAACCCCCCCCCCCTCCCCCCACCCAACCCCCCCTTGGGGAGGGTCGAGAAGCCAACAACACAAACTGCTGCTGTTTCGAGAGAAACACCACCCCGCATCTCCGAGCCTTCCAATCCCCGCCGCCAATGAAGAACGATTTGAAACGATTTCTGGTTAAAAGTCTGGACGGTGCAAAGAAAATGAGGCATCGACCGGTCTGGAAGGATGGTTCGTGGACATGTTCGAACAGAGCAATGGGCGACTCCCCTCCTGTCAATCAAAAGGGTCGAGCCCCCAGAATTCAGCCAGTCGCGTCCCCGCGGCATATCAAGCACAACACATGGCATGGTCGGGGAGCCGGGGTGGTCGAATGGTAGAGCGTTGGACTTCTAATGCTCGGGTCGTGAGTTCGATCCCGGCTGGGGCCAAATATTTGTGCTGGCTTTTTCATCCTTGCCCCGAATTTGATATCACCCTATGTGGTGGAAAAGGACGTTAAACCCCCAAACACCCACCCCACCCACATATACTTTCTGCCATACACTACAACGATGGAAGGACATGTAGTTTGATATAACTGAAACATGGAAAGAAAGCAGTAAGTCCACTGACGTCATTTGAGGAAAAAAGACTATTACGTCAATCTCTTTCAGCTTGAAATCACCCCTTTTTTTTCTCCATAAAAATGACGTCATGGATGTACTGTGTGTTGCCAATACTGACACGACAAAGTAAAGGGGCGGGGCTTTAGACTCACGTCATGCCGAGTGGAGTCGTCGATTTTATTAGTGCTCGCGCGGGGTATAACCTGGTTACGCGTAGACCACTGCGGTCCATAATTTGTCTCTTCAAGAAATTCTCCCGGCGCCTCTGTGTTAACATCAGCCCCTTATTTGACCTTTGTTTGTTTCTTGGTTTTGGTCTGTTTAGTAGTTTCTTTCTTTCTTACTTTCTTTCTGTTCTTTCTTTCTGTCTTTCTTTCTGTTCTTTCGTTCTTTCTTTCTTTCTTTTTCTTCCTATCTTTCTTACTTCTTTTTTTTTTCTTTTCTTTCTTACTTTCTTACTTTTCTTTCTTTCTTTTTTACTTCCTTTCTTTCTTTCTTTCTCTCTTTCTTTCTTTCTGTTCTTTCGTTCTTTCTGTCTGTCTGTTCTTTCTTACATTCTTTTCTTTCTTTCTTTATGTTTTCTTTTCTTTCTTACTTTCTTACTTTTCTTTCTTTCTTTTTTACTTCCTTTCTTTCTTTCTTTCTCTCTTCTTTCTTTCTGTTCTTTCTGTCTGTCTGTTCTTTCTTACATTCTTTTCTTTCTTCCTTTATGTTTTCTTTTCTTCCTTACTTTCTTTCTTTCTTTTCTTTCTGTCTTTCTTGTCGTTCTTACTTTCTTTCTTCCTTTCTTTCTAACTTCTTTTCTTCTTCTTTCTTTCTTTCTGTCTTTCTTGTCTTTCTTACTTTCTTTCGTACTTTCTTTTTAACTTCTTTTCTTCTTTCTTTCTTTCTTTCTGTTCTGTTCTGTTCTGCTTGTTCTTTGTTATTGTTTGTTGCTTTCAGAGGGAAAGGGACAAGGCAGGGGTTTTTTGTTGTTCTTGTTGTTTTTTGGTTTTTTGTTTGTTTTTTGTTTTGTTTTTTGTTTTGTTTTTTAGTTTTTTGTCTTCCCCCCTTATCTCTCGTGTCCTGACAACAGCCGGTATACGGAGTTTTTCACGCAGTGACGGGCGCAAGTTACGACACGAAATTCACGTAATCTCGCCGTTTTCTCCCTGATCTACTACACCGCATGCTGCTCATTCCACCGGGGGGACAGTGTTTCCAAACGGCCGCAATCCCTTTCCCTTATTTTCACGGTCAGAGGTTCACAGCGGAAACTAGGGCCATGCCAGCGGTGGTCATTGATTTGCTGGCAACGCCGCAATACCCTTGGCCACTGGCAATGCCGGGACAAAGTGACATTTTAAATGTCTGATTACATCGCAAAAATGTAGAACGCCGCTGACAACCGTAATAACGCTAGGTGAAAGGAATGCGTGAGCACTGCGGTTGACTTTTGTAATACCTCTCTCTCTCTCTCTCTCTCTCTCTCTCTCTCTCTCTCTCTCTCTCTCTCTCTCGTAGCTTGCTTGCGGGGTCCAAAATTAGTTAGAGACTTTGGAAACTGTCACTTTGCCTTCTCTCTCAGAGATCCGGTGTGTTTGTATTTTATGGCGTTGTTGTTTTTCTTGATTTATTCGTTTTTCGCCGTTGTTGTTGTCGTGTGTGTGTGTGTGTGTGTGTGTGTGTGTGTGTGTGTGTGTGTGTGTGTGTGTGTGTGTGTGTGTGTGTGTGTGTGTGTGTGTGTGTGTGTGTGAGAGAGAGAGAGAGAGAGAGCGACAGAGAGAGAGAGAGAAGGGGGGGGGTGTTTGGGAGTTTAACTCATTCGTGACGGGATACTACGATCAAAGGTTCACGCGTTGCCCACGGCTCATCAAAACTGATTTTTCTATCTTTTTTTTTCATAAATCAATTGATTTGCCCAGTGTGTGTGTGTGTGTGTGTGTGTGTGTGTGTGTGTGTGTGTGTGTGTGGTCAATAAAGCTTGCTGAGAGGTTTGTTCACATGTAGTCAGTTTACTGCAGTTTCATGGGGGCAGGCTCAGGCATGGGCAATGTTAAGGCGGCCGCAGCCCCCGTCACAATAGAGTTAACGTCCTTTTCCACCACGTACTGGTGATATCAAAAACGGGGTAACGATGAAAAAGCCAGCACAAATATTTGGCCCCAGCCGGGATACGAATGTGTGTGTGTGTAAGGGGGAGGGGGTCTCGGTAAATTTGGTTAGGGTTAGGATTAGAATTTTTTCCCCTAACCCTAACCCTAATTTGTTTCCACTCACAACTCCCACTTGCACATTACACTCCCTGGCCAACCATTCGGTATTCGCGACGTGGATCAGAATATTAGCCAATCATCCGGCCTTTGACACAGCCATGGTAAGGGTGGTACTTTGTCAGACAACATGTATGCTACGCGTACTAGACAAGTCATGCTCTCTGACTTTGTCGACGGTCTCTGTCGTGGTGACGGAGACGCGAAAAGTCAATGCCACTGACCTGTCTTGAGTTCGGCGTTCGCGGCATCTGATCATCAAGTCCACCAGAGCTTTGAATGATGAAGATGGATGCCGGGTCAAGAATCAGGAACTCGGTTTCATCGGCAGTCACTGCAGCGTGGCGCAGCCTCACATTAGGCGGGTAATGAGACTGGAGACCGCTTCCTCATATCTCCCCCCTCCCCCCCCCCCCCCCCACACACACACATCGCTATACCCTGTCACATCGCGAATCTCACCCTCCCACCTTCCTCACCTCCTTCAACGATGGCGGGTTCGATTTCTTTTTATCAACGGGAGGTTAAAAATTTCTGGGGAAGAAAAGTTCGGTTCAGTTCAGTTCAAGATGAGATTTCCACACTCGAGAAAGCCCCAGGAAAAAACAGGAGAAGAGTTCAGCTCAGTTCAACATGACATTCCTGCACTCGGCAAAGACCATACGCGCTCCACAAGAGGAAGAGAAGAGTCTGGGAAAGACCGGAGGTGTTTAGTTAAAAGACAACTTTTCGGGCTGAAATTCCGCAACAAGGCCTCACACACACACACACACACACACACACACACACACACACACACACACCGCTTCATCCCATGCCCTCATCCACACACGTCACCCCTTCCCTCAACCCCCAAAACGTCATACCTACCCCCTCCCCCGCCCCTCCTTGAAAACCCCCCAAGTAATCCAGGGCATAATCATCGGTCACAATCTATCTGTCACACCTTTGTGCCTCCCCAGGACCGGGGGGGCGCCCCATCTATCAATGCTCAAAGACTGAGTAATGCCTCCCAGTGGGCCTCTGGACTTGGGACTTGAAACGAATAATGGTGAGGGTGATAGTGTCAATGCTAGTGATGGCTTCTCCACCACATTACGGGAATCAATGGTTCAGTCACAATGCTGACGGTTCCGCAATACTACTGGTGGTGATGTTGATGGTGGTGGTACTCTCTCTCTCTCTCTCTCTCTCTCTCTCTGTGTCTGTGTGTGTGTGTGTGTGTGTGTGTCTGTGTGTGTGTGTGTGTGTGTGTGTGTGTGTGTGTGTGTCTGTGTGTGTGTGTGTCTGTGTGTGTGTGTGTGTGTGTGGTGGTGTTTTCTTGTTCATGGTGAAAATGGTGACGGTTTATTGGGGGGCGGGGGAAACGAAGACTTCACTGCATGCTTGCCTTTTAGGGTTTTTTGGTTGTTGTTTGTTTGTTGGGCTTTTTGGTTTAAGGTTTACCTTACCAGGCTGTTGGTTGTCTGATACGACAACGCAAGGTTAGTGACGACGCGTCGGTTGATCAGTCAAATGTACAATGTTCATCCGTATGCAATTATTGTATGTGATGCCTTCTCCACAGTAGGAGAATGAAGGGTTTAGTAACACTGTGCTGAGGGTTCCGCAATGCAGCTGGATGGATGTGTGTGTGTGTGTGTGTGTGTGTGTGTGTGTGTGTGTGTGTGTGTGTGTGTGTGTGTGTGTGTGTGTGTGTGTGTGTGTGTGTGTTGTTGTTGTTGTTGTTGTTGATGTCACAAGTTGTTCATGGTCAAAATGATGATGATAGTTTACTGGGAGCGGGAGGGGAGGGGGGGAGGGAGGAATGTAAACGAAGACTCTTCCTTGCTCGCCTTTAGTTCTGTTCAGTTTCCTCTAGTATACAATGCCTCGCTGTTGTCTGATACGACAACGCAAGGTTAGTTAAGACGCTTCGGCTGATCAGTCAGTTACAACTGCCCATCCGTACGCAGTTCTTGTATGTTTACGTCACTGTTATCCCTGTTTGTGTTTGCGCATTTGTGTTCATGTTCTTTCGGGTTGGTTTGTTCAATGTGTTGACCTTTACGATGGCCTGATACCAGTAAAATATATCTAAGTGGAGGTAGTTCCGTGTGTGAGTTTGCGGGGATGGGTAGGTTTCTCAATATCAGTGCTTGTGAGAACTAAGCTGGCTAGACAGACAAGTTTGAAGCATGAACATTTGATCCTGTATAGGCGTCTGGTGATGTGAATTGATTCCTTTCACGGTTCGAAGAACACAGATTTCATGCACCATTCGGCATTCAAAACACACACACACACACACACACACACACACACACACACACACACACACACACACACACACACTCTCTCTCTCTCTCTCCTAGTCAGCAGTTCACAGTAGAAATACTCGTGCAGACTTACAGCCCGGAGTCCTGCATGGTAACGCATCGTAAACACACACACACACACACACACACACACACACACACACACACACACACACACACACACACACACACCTTGCGCAACATTCAGTCGCCCTTCCCATCAGCAGAACCAAAACAACGGCAACTATACCCTGCTGACTCACACACCACGATCGTCCATTTTTAGTGCCCATCAATCAGCAGCTCAACTCTCTGGCCATCACAGCCCCCTCCACCTAACCAGAAATACACCGGGGCGACAATGGTAGCTAATCGCAGCACTTTACGGTGACAGGAGAGGGGGGGGGGGTGAGCGAACGTGAGAGCCAATCAGCGTTTATTGTGTGGCGAAACAACCTGACGTTAGCAGATGAGTGACGAGTCAGTGAGGCAAGCCTGGCTCTTTAGCTTCATGAGTTCGTGTCACCACCGTGTGATTGTGTGAAAGCCCCTGCCCTGCGAAACGTGCACGACGCAACGACAATAAAGAGTGCATCACTCAGGGTGAGCAGAGCTGCCGCTCAAAAAAAAAAAAAAAAAGAGGGAAAAGTCAATTGAATACAGAGGTGGGTGGCTGTTTGGGTGTTTAACGTCCTTTTCCACCACGTATGAGATGGCTGGAGATGACTGAAGATGCTATTACTTGACATGGCTCCAGGTTCTGACTGGCAAGTCAGTGCAGCCAATCACTGTGCACTAGTAATCCGTCAGACCGATCACACGTGAGCGATTGTCTGTCGGGGTGTTTGAGGGTTCCTGTTAGAATGTCCTATCCCTCTTCGTTCTGAGTGCAGCGATGGCAGGGAATCCTCGATTTGCATAACATAGCTGCCGTGTAATGACAAAGCAGTAAATCCGTGACGTCATTTTGAGAAAAGAAAGACCATTACGTCAATGCTTTTTCATCTTGAAATCACCCCTTTTCCCATCAAACGACGTCATGGCGTAAGTCAAGAGGGCCACTTTCGTCTGCCTGATGTCGATGGCCTATCCTCGTACTGCCAACTCTTCGTCTTACTGCGCCGGTCACGTGTTTACCCACCGTCTGTGACTGATGACGTCAGAATATACCCCATCAAGGGATTAAGCTAACTGTCGCGATGGGCAGAAACACGGCTTTTGGTCGTACACCTCATGCTCATTAGTCTTCCTGAGCAAACGCCAGAACAAATCCGCTGTCAGTGACATTAGGGGGAGCGCGCGCGCGCGCGCGCGTGTGTGTGTGTGTGTGTGTGTGTGTGTGTGTGTGTGTGTGTGTGTGTGTGTGTGTGTGTGTGTGTGTGTTCGGGGTGGGGGTGGTATCAGTCGGGAGATTAACTCCCTCTATACAAGGTCCCCATCTGGGGCCCCTCACGTCCACAAGCCTTGGCTGCAGACGTCCGATTTTAGGGATAACCAGTTTCTTTCTTCTTTCTTTTTCTCGGTCTCATCATAGAGTTCGGAACAAAATCCAACGCTAGCAACACGGGTCTCCACAAGTCAAATTGAAGCAAGCATATGTTAGTATGCTACTGGGGAGTGGGGGGGGGGGAGGGAGAGAGACTCTCAGCGTAGAGAGAGTTAAACGACCACGGTAATCACGGACCAGCGGCATTGTTTACCTTCCTCAAATTGTCCAATTAAGGCCGAAAGATCCGCAGACTGTGTGATCGATGGATCACACTATTCACAGCAAGTGAGTGACTGCTGTTCAACACAGCTTCCCTCTTTAGCGAGTCGGGTCATTAAGGGGCTGTTGTCACACCGTAACACGTTACAGTGAATTATTTTAAGTAAAGCGTGGACTGGCTCCACTGGAGCATGACGGGAAAATGCTGCTGTTGTTGTCGATCGGCTCACCGCGAACGTCACGTTTTGGGTAGTGAGTGATTGCGTCATTAACAACAGAGGCAGACTGGTACAGAATCCTACTGGTGTGCTTGTATGTACAGACTCGGAGGAACTGGGAAGGACGAAACCCGGGCTACCAAAGGGGCAACCCTGTTCCGGGTCCGTCGATAACTCTATGCCCTCCGACGACGGCCAAGTCGGGCTAACCGACACTGAGCCGAGCTAAGTGATACCTGATAAGTGAAACTGCGAATGTGAATTTATTTACTCACCTCAACTATTTTTTACCACTCTGGTTGGCTCTGCTGCTTTACAAAGGGATTCCACAAAACAAACATTACTTCTCCGAGCAACAACAACAAAAAATCTCCTACCAGTAAAATGAGTAGTTTTCAAAGACATTCATTGTACAAAAGCTCTGCTGTAAAGTGTCCCATTTTGGGGACATTGACCATAAACTGGGGTTTAAAAATTCACACAAATGGAAAAAAAGCATAATGCATGGGTTTTTAAAATTTTAAACAGCATTAGTTTTCGTGGAAAAGGATGAACGGTTTTTTTCTCTCTTTTTTTTTTCCCCTCTTTTTTGTGTTAATTATTGCTTCTTCTTCTTTTTCTTTTTTTTTTCTTTCTTTCTTTTTTTTAATGATCACCACCAAACCGACACATTCTCCTGTGCGGTGAGCTAGATGTGTCAGACTCAGAAAGCAGGGGGGAGGGGGGGGGGGAGGCCTGGCCTCCAATTTGGCTGGAATCCTGCCCGGATATAATGGGATCGAAGGTGGTCGGCGTGTGATAGACCCGCACGAAATGACTCCACATCCCCAGCATGACAATAGGGGGACCACAGACCTAAAAAAAAAAAAAAAAGATAGACCCACCGCCGCACGCTGCCACCGCTGCTTGCGAGTGTCGCTATCGCGGCCATCTTGCGAATACCAGAACTCAAGAGGCTCTGTGTGCAGGACGCCTCGTTCGAAAGACAAAGTTCTTTAGAAAGACGTCACCAGAAATGTGACGTAAGATAAAGCGGTCCAATGCTATGCGCGCTATGTAAACAGCTGATAGCGTCTGGCCAATACTATGCGCGCTATGTAAACAGCTGATAGCATCTGGCACTTCCAGGTACTCGCAACATGGCGCGCGGCGGCGTCACACTTCCAGCACCGCAGGGGGTCTATCTTTTTTTAGGTCTGTGTAAGGGACCAGATCGAAGCAAGGGGAAGGAATTTCGAAACGCCGCGCGGCGGGCAAAAGGGGAGCGACTCGGCGCAAGGGCAGACCATCACTCACGGAGAGGGGAGAGGGTTCAGGAGTGAAAGGTGAAATAGCTTCTCTGGTTTCCCGGGTTTTCCAGCCCTGTACTTTTGGCCTCTGAAGATGGTAGCTGCTTTGTCATGCCGTTCACTGATATTTGTCATGAAGGGGAAAAAAAAGGGGGGGGGGGGGGGGGAACTGTTGATGCACTCTGAAAATTGAGGAACACGCTATAATATAAAGTGGAAGGGGGAAAGGGGGAGTGGTGTAAAGGTCATGTCGGTGGTAGTAGTTGGTGGGGGGGGGGGGAGGTGGGGGGTTGGGGGGGGCACAACTAGCAGACATGACATTTCCCTCCGGGACCCCCCCCCCCCCCCCCCTTTTTTTCTTTTTTTTTTTTAAACCCAGTCCCCACACAACTTCCTCGGCCCCGAAATACACGAGATTCGAGAAGACTGTGTGCGGGTGTGGGTGAACGTACTGAGTGTGAAAACAGTTAGTTAGTTAGTTAGTTAGTTAGTTAGTTAGTTAGTTAGTTAGTTAGTTAGTTAGTTAGTTAGGGCTTAACGCCGCGCAAGCAACAAAGACTAATTCGCGGCTAATGGGAGTCCCTTTTTGCCAGGCCCTTTGAGTGGGCAAAATTGAAACAGGCAACAGGCATCGAAAGTACAGGCATAGCAACTGAAGTCCATAAAAACGATCAACTCTCCTCTTAGAAGTCTTTCAAACAACAGCAACATTCAGAAAATAAAAACGAAAACAAAAATACTACACTGACACCAAATCAATGCAATCTTATTTCTGCAAACAGATCTTCTCGATGTCCAAGTCCGAAACCAGCATGAACTAAACTTTGAGAAACTGCAGCCCACGCAAAGTCAAGGGAATAAATAACACGGTACACCGTCGATATACCACCAAGAAGCTGAGAACCTGCATTAAATGATTAATCCACTCCCTGACAATTTTGTCGCCACTGCAAATGAGAGAGAGAGAGAGTGCGGTTATGGCCCAGCCGCCCACTCTCCGACCCCACGGGATTCAATCAAACTGACCCACAGGACTGGATCAAAGTGAGCCACAAATTGAATCCAACACCGTTACTGCCTCTCGTCGTCTTTCAGGTCCAACCACGCCCTTCACCGCACTGTCTTGGAGTTCAGGGCCCGTATACTACTGGTCAACCCCTACACGGCAGTGCAGTAACTGATGCATACATGCCTTGTTCAGCAGACACATTAAACTTTGAATCTATAGAGACAGTTGGGTCTCTGAAAGGGTCGCCGCCGTCGCATACCATATGCATGATACCATTGACGGGGCTTGACAGGGCCGTGTGAACCAAACCAACACTGGCAAAATCTCACGGACGACACTGGGGAGATAACTGAGAGATGAGGTGGAGCGCTTATGGGCTTTTCCCAGAGAGGAGATACTGAGTGAGTGAGTGAGTGAGTGAGTGAGTGAGTGAGTGAGTGAGTGAGTGAGTGAGTGAGTGAGTGTTTCGGGCTTTACGCCGGGCAAGCACCAAAGACTAATTCGCGGCTGAGTGTGCCTGCACTACGTGGGAAAAAAAAGTAACTTTGGACAAATGATGCAAACTGGTCTAAGGGGCAATATAAACCTAGGACATGCAGGAGACGCTCAACCTTCATTATTATTTACCGAACTCCCGATTACAAAAGAAGCGTAGAAAACAACAGCCAGGAGTATACTATCTTGAAATGAATTGGGTTGAAACTGAAATAATACAAATGGTGCTCCACCCTCCTGAATCGAACACTTACGCAAAAATATATTGTATGTGTTCACTACCCCCAGGTAAAAATCAAGTCACGAAAACGTAATGCGTGATTTCTCAACGCCTGAGCAGCTTACAATGTCTATGGCTTCTTATCACAAGAACCATCTCGAGTGGGTGCGTGGGTTTTTTAGGGGTTTAACGTCCTTTTCCACCACATAGGGTGATACCAAAGACGGGGCAACGATGAAATAGCCACCACAATATTTGGCCCCAGCCGGGATCGAACTCACGACCCGAGCATTAGAAGTCCAACGCTCTACCATTCGACCACCCCGACTCCCCGAACCATCTCGAACCATATTCATAATACCAATGGACATCGAACGGATACATTATATTGAATACATTATATTCACTACCACACCCATACAGCCGAATGCGAATGTGGCTCCGAGGAACAAATCCCAGCATACATTCTCTAACTCGGCTCACATCTAGAGACGCTTCGCCAATCGTTATGGCCAACCGACAATGACATGAGCACCAAGCTCCAGGGACCTGTCAGTCGGCGAGCTCGAACGGACGGTGGACTTCCTGGCAGCCCGGCACCGAACTTAAAATCTTCCACCTTTTTTGGCGGATTTCCACCTTTGACTAAAAATGTTCCCTTCCACCCAAATGTGTGTTTCCTCCTCTGAAGCACTTTGAATCAGGATGATGGTAAGATGATGCTATGGAGGTCCGTGTGGTTTGGGACTGCCGGACAGGGCTGCATGCCACGCCAAAAAGCACCAACTGCACAGATTTTAGACTTCTTTTATTTTAAATTTTTAATCGGGGGAGGGGATGGGGAGAAGGGGAGGGGAGGCGTTAGGGCGGGGGCACGCCTCTGAACACCCTTAGTATAACGTGTCTGCTTTGCAGATGTCAGTGCTTGTGGTTTTACCATTTCGTCACTTAACGCTATAAACTTCTCCTCCTTTTCGACCATGGACTATTTCTAAGCCCTGTTTAACACGGCCGGCCACTGAACGCAGAAGACGAGCGAGTGTGTTCTGCGCAAGGGACACACACCAATTCGCGGCTAAGTGTGCCTGCACTACGTGAAAAAACTGGTCAACAGTATAATAATAATAATAATAATTGTGTATTGTGTAGGCGCTTTTTCCCAATTTCTTGAAATGGCTCAAAGGCGACGCGAGCTGAACCCAACACGCACGCTCACGTGAATCACACGCATTCTCTCACACACTGGGCATGACCACATAACAGTCACGTGGTGCGAAGGGTCAGCTCAGCTATTTCAGTTTCGGAATTTAGAATTGCATTTATTTTCAAATTTTGTGGGTTGAACATTTCCAAAGCTGAGGGGGGAGGAAGCCGGAGTACCCGGAGAGAACCCCCGACGATCGACCCGAACGAACGGCGCAAGAATGAAAAATTCTTCGCCCCGAGTGGGATCTGACCTCTCGCATTGGTGGAAAAGCCTGTTAACCACTAGACCACCGACCGCCCCGTCCTAGGACATGCAGGAGACGCTGCACCTTCATGCTAATTTTTCAAATTCCCGATTACCCCCCCAAAAAATGCATAGAAAACAAACAGCAATTAGAACTAGGTAAATCAAACATAAATACTAAACGCATGTACGCCATGCTTTTTGTAAACTGGTTTAGATGAGCAAGTATATAAGTTTTACTTGTGCTCTTTTCAACGTAATACTGTTTACTGTTTGACGGTGAATTCAGTGAATAAAAATGTTTAAACCAAACGCATATACAGCAAATATTGAAACAGCAGCAGCAGAAGAAGACTACCCAAGAAAATACCACGAAAACGTACGTAGGGGCAATTTCTCGATGCCCGGATGCAGTCAAGCTCTCACGCAACGTCAACACGGCCCATCATTCCGACTATTCGCAAACATCCTTCCACAAAAGTGGACCTGTGTGAGGACTGCACACTCCTCCTTGCACTAGACGCGAAGAAAAGCACTGTCCGAGGCCATCCCCCCTTTCCTGAGCACTAAATAATGTGGAAGGGTGCTGGAGACTAAATTGATTTCACCGACACTTTGACTCTGGCGTCCTGCGCCAAACGCCTTGAGTGTACGGGGGGCAATTCTCAGCTTCTCCTCCTCAAATTATTTTGCGACCACTCCAGGCTCCAAGGGCGACCCAGCTGAACGTAGCGTTTGTGTGCGGAAAAATGTCACAGACGGCGATAAAATGTCTCCTGTCAAAACATTTCTGTGGAGCATCACAGGAGGAAACGAACCGAGTCTGCAGAAAAGGGAACAATTTCCAAATTTGTAATATTTTGTAACTTGTAGTGGCGGGGGGGGGGGGGGGGGCGTGCGGCGGCGGTGTGTGTGTGTGTGTGTGTGTGTGTGTGTGTGTGTGTGTGTGTGTGTGTGTGTGTGTGTGGTGCGGCGCTGTGTCACAGGGTGTGTGTGTGGTGCGGCGGCGCAGTGTGTGTGTGTGTGTGTGTGTGTGTGTGTGTGTGTGTGTGTGTGTGTTCCTTTTGTCTTGGGTAGAATTTTCTTCCTTTGTTTTTAATAAGACTTCCATGGGACAGGCTTGCCTAACAACAAAACGTGTCCACGGCAGGTGCACGCGTGGTGAAAATTCTGCAAGAACATCGAGGTTAATGGTGGATTTATCAGTCCAACCTACTCTCTTACCCCCCCCCCCCCCCAAAAAAAAATCTAAAACAAACAAAATATCTGTTAACAAATATCTTACCAGCAAAAGACACTGTGTCAAAAGATCTACCTCAGCTGTAATCTTATTCATGTCCAGCGTCCCCCAAACGGGAATCTCTACATTACAACATTTCCATTTCATACATGTGCTTTGCTCACTTTGATGATTGGAGCTAGAACATCAGTATCATGAAACGTTTTGTCCCCCCCCCCCCCCAAAAAAAAGTGTTTCGTAGCATCCCTTGTATCATACTTGCCGCTGCAGAGCCAGCTAACAATGTAACCCATCCCCTCATTACTGAAGCCATTTCCCAAAACCCCTGAAGGATGATTGCAGGGACATGCGCCGGGGGGGGGGGGGGATTCCATAATACCACCAAACACCGTTCCCGACACCAGCATCGCGACAGCAGCGACCAGCATAAGCCTGCTGATGGATCTCGCCCTGAAGGCTCCGCAGCACTCAAAAAGATCAGGCCCCGAAGGAAGTAAAGACATGCTCGCTGGCCGTTTCCAGACCGCGGGTGGCCGAATGGAATTGCAGGCAAGGGTTTTACAGTGGTCTAACCGTTACAATCCATTTGGGAAATTACACACAGCGTGATATAGAGGTGTGTGTGTGGGGGGGGGGGGGGGAGGATTCAGTTTTGGAAACCTGACGGTGAATGCCCACTGGCAGATGAAAGGGCGAAGTGTTTGGCCACGTGCTGGCTCGCATTTGCATTTTACAGCGTATGAAGTCATGAGGGTGGCAATGACAGGGAAAAAAAACAGGCAGTGTGGCTCTGTCCACTACTCTCTCTCTCTAGAACTAGATGTGCAAACGCGAAACGATGCAGGGCAAGTAACTGAGGCACGAATACTGCTCTTTGACCTTGTTCTCTCCCTTGAAAGATTATCAAGTCACCAGTAAAGAAATTAGGAGCATAATGATCTGTGAACGTATAACTATTATCCTGTGGGAGCATGTTGATAAAGTCATGCGTTTAAAAAGCCCATAATTAGTTGTTAAACTGATTGCTTTTCAAACAGGACGCTCAAGTGTTTTTTGCACCTCTGTCAGCTGATTCTCGATCACACGCTGATCATGAAAGGTGGCCCAAAAACCCTCCACATTTATTGTCATCTCAAGCACACAGTCTCTCTCTCCAACACACACACACATACACACACACACACACACACACACACACACACACACACACACACACACACACACACACACAAACGAAAAGGGTTTGACAAAAAAAAATGTAGCAGAATGTAGGGACAACACTTCACCATACATCTCTCATTAAAGACACCACAAAACAAAGACATACACACGAAATGGCACAGATGACAATTTCTTTTCAATCTGATTGGTTGACATCTCCGGTGTCATTTTACCTGCACTTCAAGAATTGGTTCAAGCTTGAAAACAGAAATGCTGAGGACGGCTACAAATCACAAAGAAATGTGGAAGCAAGCAAGAAGAGGCAACACATAGACGTTCCTTAAAAAAGAAAAAAAAAAAAGACTTACTTGTCCTCTCCCAGCACAACGCCAAAGCCAACATGTTCCACGCGGTGTTTTGATGGGTCGAGCCATCCCAGCATCTTTGCCGCACCATAAATCGTGTTCAGATGAGTCGCCTGAGGAAGGAAAAATGTGCTTGCTAAAATCATCAAAACATCTCTTGCTGCTCAAATATAAATTTTTGGTTCTGAAAAATACAACCCCTCTCACGCTTCCCCTTACACACACATGTATGCAAACATGTCTACACGTATACTAATTTAGTCATCAGCTGCAACAATCTGTAACTTGCAGAAAATAAATAAATAAATAACTATCCTCACTCTTCCCTACCCTACTAAGCACAGTCTCCTGGGGTGGGGGGGGGGGGGGGGGGTCAATAGGCTGAACCATCATGAAGTTGGACTCGTGGTCAGAAAGTTGCAAGTTTGAATCCCAAATGGTCACATTTCAGGCCTTTATCCAGTGCCACCGCTACTGAAATCACCCAAGCAGTGGACACACAGTGGACATAAAAACATCCAACCGTCCATCACCTTTTCTGTCTAAAACCTCTGGATCTACTGCCCAGGGCACTCAGGGGTGGGAGGTAATGACCGAGCCGACACCCTCACCAGCCAGGCAAGCACCACAGACGGCCTTGCCTCAACCATCATATTCCATAGACCGTATGGTATGGTATGGTATGGTATGGTATGGTATGGTATGGCTTCTCCTCGGCGCTCATACCCATCTCTACTTAAATGCTCATGGCGCCGCAGGCGAAAGCCTGCTGCCGCTAAGCGCTACTTTATGTGCAAACCTCCACCCTGCTATTCACTCTGGTGCGTGCAACAGTATTTCTGTTTTACCACGCCACCGGCCACAGCCTACTCTTCTTCAAAAGATGAACATGGGATTTTTAGCATGCACACTTGATATGTCTACAGAACAGAGGCGTGCAAAGAGGCAGTGGCTGACAATCGAACATAAAACGGTGTGACAGGGCCAATGTGAGCCAAACTAACACTGGAACAGTCGCAAATACAACACTGGGGTGATTACAGATAGTTGGGGAGGTGCACGGATGTGCTTTTCCGAGCACAGAGATACCATATTGATCTGAACTGAAATGAAGTGTGTAACACCTCCCCACTAAGCTACCCTCCTTCATCTCTTCCCTCGCCCGGCTGGATCACTGCACACACACACACACACACACACACACACACTGGAGACCCATAACACAGTATTACACACCTGTCCTGAGTCGACAACGTAGATGAGCCAATCACCCTTCTCTTCCTGCAGCCGCTGCTTGATGGTGGCTATGTCTGACGTATCGTACGTGTACCCACCATCCGACTTCACCATCATGAGAGGGACCTGGAACCCTGGCACAAACATCACCGTGCGCCCCTCCTCGTCCTTTTCCAGTACTCCTGCACGCAGAAGGGCACAGAGATCCCTTTCAAGGGCCAAACAACATCACATGCCACTTCAAGCCACTATTATGCAAACTGCAGCGGTCTCGGGCCTAGTGGGAAGGCCCACGCCTTGTGTAACAGTGGCTTGAAGTGGCTCCTACTGGTGTGCAGTGGCGGTTTCTTCTTAACTAGTCTTATCATATAGTGGGCAGGGGATGGTTGGGTGTGGGATCTTAAAGAGTTCAGGGTTAAACACAGATACAGGGAATCGCTAAACTACAACCCCAAACACACACACACACACACAAACAGCTCATCCACCTGGCCAACAGGAGGCAGTAACAGTGATAAAAACAGAACAGAGATAGAAAAGGAAACGGTAATGACGGCTAAAGAGAGATAGTTAACTATTTGTTACACATCACAGTACATGTATACATTTAATGGTTCGTGTTACACACCATTTGACAGCAGCTTTGTTCCCATGCATGTTCCACCCAGTGTGTGTGTGTGTTTGCTTGTTTGTGTGGAGTTTCGGATGTGGATGTCCCCCCCCCCCCCCCCCCCCCCCCCCCCAGAAACCTCAGTTATGATTCAAGATGTGAGCCTGGATGTCAGCTGTGGCACCGTACGTACCTCTCTCTTCAAGCTCCTTCATCACCTGTTTCATCCTCTCCTGGTAAAAAGACTCTCCACGGTCAATCAGATGCACCTGAAGGCGGTCATACACTTTCTGAAATTCTGCCGAGCAAAAACACCATTGCACATTAGTGCTTTCTTGTTCCTGTAAACACAAAATTTCCCAAAATATCCACAAACAAAAGCAATGCCATGTACAGATGAACGTTTATAATGCATTTTAAAGACATCCTTTCAAGGTGAGCTATTGTCCCTAAAATAATGATGAATTTCTTTTCCATGACAGCTTCGCTCGTTAACGCCATACCTTTCATCGAGATGTTGTAGATCATCTGCCAGCCCTTGTAATGTGAGGGCTCGTACGACTGCAGCTTCACCACACACTCGTACGCTCGCTTCTTGAAAGCTTCATCTTCATCAAAACGAGCCTTGGATTCCTGCAAAAACAACGCAGCAATGACAATATACAGTCTTCACAAAAAGTTAAGGACCAGTCAACATAATGGGTGACAAGTTTCAATAAATCAGAAAAAATAAACGAATAAGATTTTTCCCGTAAAATTCGGTAGCAAGGTTAAGGGGTAATTAGTGAACACGGCGACCACTGTGTGGATGGCACGTGCGCGTCACACAGCATGCTTGGCGCGTTTGAAAATCTGCAATTTCGGCAAAACTAGACCAAGTTTCAGTGTTCAGTGAGCGATACCTGGGGCTTTCTGCACGGCAAAAATGAGATGCAGGTCAAAGAATGCATCCCTGGTTATGAACTGTGCTCATTTGTTTGCCTACATAAGCTGCCGTTTCAGCGATATTCAGCACTACACCAGCATGCCACCACGACAAAAGTTGAATGATATCTGCAAGTGGTCCTTAACTTTTTGTGAAGGCTGTATTCATAGGCAGTGTTTGAATGCGGCAAATGCTATTAGCAGGGCTTACAATGGGCAGGGACCCAAACAGAGGGAAAGTACATGTAGTAGTATTTATGAAGCAGCAAAACGGACACATTATGCTGGGGATGTGAAAGGGGGAATATCCTACCCCAGCATTTTTTTTTTTTTTTTTTTTTTGGGGGGGGGGATTCAAACCTGGACTAAAATCTGTACAATTTGGTGCATTTTGACAAGATTTTAGATGCTTCAGAGGAAGGAACACTTTTCTTTTTTTTGCAGGAAAATTTTTAGGAATAGACTGAAATTTGTGCAATGCGGTGCATTTTGGTGCAGGATTTTAAGTGCTTCTGAGGGGGAAACACTTTTTGGGGGAAGAAGATTTTTAGCCAAAGGTGAAAATCACTCAAAGGTGGAAGATTTTAAGCACTGTATCAGTGAAGAGTTGTATGGCAGCAGGAACAAAGCCTCAGTCATCGTATCATACTATTAAATCGACAATGCCACTGGAGTTGGCAAAAAGAGTTGGGGCAGCGGAAAAAAAAAACAAAAAAAAACACCACAATGCTAGAGGGACATCCAGAAATGGGGTGGAGCACGCATGGTTTTTTTGCCAAGTTCAGAGACGCCATGTTGAACTGGAGAGTAGCACTATGTACACTATTTATCATTATCATCATTACAGTAAATGACCAATCAAGAAGAAACGCGAAGGAGTGAAAGGGAGGGCTGATACCTTGTAAAAGGCCTGCAAGTCCGAAATGGGCGGCGGTTCGTTGAGGTAGTTTGGAAACTTGTCCTGCAGGTGCGCTATGAGCATGCCAAACTGTGTACCCCAGTCACCGAGATGGTTGATACGCAGCACATCGTGACCCACCCACTCAAGCAGTCGGCAGATGCTCTCCCCGATAATGGTGGACCTGTAGCAGTATTATAAACAGTAAGACAGAAGAAGAACACGCTACATGGAAGAGTTTTTGGTTGATAAGAAAAATGCGATCAGACTCAGACAGTGCGTTTGTTTTCTTGGGGATTTCTGGTTTGTTTTTACTTTTTGTTCTGTTTATTTGTTTTTTAATACTGTTGTTGTTTTGTTTTGCTTTAAAGTTGTTTTTGTTTGTAGGCCAGTACCTGAGATGTCCGACGTGCATCTCCTTGGCGATGTTTGGGGATGAGAAGTCCACGACAACCCGCTTCTTCTGCATGATAGTTGGTGGACGCACACCCTGCGTCAGGATCATCTGGACTTCCTGCGTCACAAACTGCTTGCTCAGGTAAACGTTGATGAAGCCAGGCCCTGCAACCTCCACCTGGACAAAATGCAAGATACATGTATGTATTATGAAAGAGAAAGACCAATTTGCTGCCGACAGACAGTACATGCAGTAAATACCTTCACTTCAGCAAACAATATACATGTATTGATTATTCTGAAGGCAAATGGCTGAAATAGCCACTAATAAAATTTGAAATACTGTCGGTTTCCTTCTTACTTTCTTGCATCTTGAGTTCTTATTTTTCATCAGCTACTCAGAGGTACCAACCCCCCAAAGTGTCTGTCAGTACTATTTCACACGAATGTCAGTATTTTTCGGTACTTGTCAGTACTCTGCTGTACAAAGAAAAAATATAAACAGAAAGCACACATTGCTTTAGAGTTACAGCGCTATTATTCTCAATTGTATCATTTCAACAGCAACCACTGCGAAAGTCTGAATGGCCACACATCTGGGGCTTTCCTTCCTAACGATCCTTTTGAAATATTTCAAATGTGTTTCCTCCGCACCTTTCGCGACCAAACCGTATTTCCGTATTTAACTGAGTTATGCGGAAAATAATCCGGCCAATCCACACTAGTTGGCACCTCTGGATACTAAACAAAGATGTCTGCTGCTGTGACAAATGTTGCTGTCCTGTACAGGACGGATGTCCTCCAGTGTCCTCTCAGGGGTGAGCATTTGAAATACCCCAGATGCAAACGACACCTGGCCAGGTATTGAGGGCTAAATACTGACACCAGCAGCACACACAAATGTGCACAGTTTACCTTCTCATAGAAATCCGCTCCAGGGAGATTGTCCACGATAGTCTGGGCAACTTCACGCGGATTCACCTTCTTGCCAGTTTTGGTTCCGATCAACTGAAAAAAATAAGTTCATAAGCCAAAATAGACATATAAGATTGAATATTTACTGTACTTGCAGGTATATAGCAGTATAAACAAAATAAATAGGGTTTGCCTTCTGAAGGGTCAGAACACTCTCTCATGCACAAGCGTTTAGTTGTATAATAACTATTAAAAACCTGCACCCAACCGCCCCTGCCCACTTTACGATAAGACTCGTTAAAAACAACAAGCCACTGCACACCTCCATAGCATCATCTTACCATCATCCTCATCTCCATCATGCATAATAAAAATTGCCCCAGCTTCCGAGCCCTTCGTGGATTCCACCCATTACCTGGGAGGAACACCACTGGAACTGGCAAAGAGTTGGGGCAGCAGGAAAAAAACAAAAAAGAAAACCTGACATCAGAACACTGGTCTGTTAATGGCAGGTTGTCCCTAAAACAGGTGGTCTTCCAAAAGAGGGTTCTGCTAGACTATATATATTTCAGTTTCTGTGCCTCCCAGGAATATAATTCTCTGCCTCCCTCCCTTAGGAACACCCAGACCCTCCCACAGTTTAAGTCAAAACTAAAGACTCACCTATTCAAGATAGCATATGATATGTAGTGTCATCTACCCCCCCCCCCCCCCCCACCCCCCACACTTAGTGTTTCATGTTTCTTGTATGCGTGAGAATGTGTGTGTGTAGCGCACTGAGCGTTCTTTGAGCAGACTGTTAGCGCTTTATAAGATCTATTATTATTATTACTATCTTCATGTCCAAACAACATTATCACCTGGTTTAACTTCAGCATAAACGTTGCCTCACCTGTGCAAGGCTCATTGCGCTGTTACACTGGAAGTCAGCCATCTTGGAACTGGGCGTGACGAGCACCGGAGGGTTCTCCAGATCAGGGAATGCTGCGGTGATGGTGATGCGGAAAACATCTTCCAACATGCACTGTGTGCTGACCGCTCCTGTGCGCTGTTTGGTCTGCTCTTCCTTCAGAAACTGCAATATCAAATGAGATCCCATGTGCAATTGAGCCTGTAGCTTGCAGGAGATAAAGCCCCAATCATGCCACAGCCAGCCTGTAGTGCGGAGGCATGCAAAGAGCCAGTGGTTGGTATGGTATGGTATGGTATGGTATGGTATGGTATGGTATGGTATGGTACGGTATGGTACGGTATGGTATGGTATGGTATGGTATGGTACGGTATGGGGTGGGTGGGTGTTTGGGAGTTTATCGTCCTTTTCCACCACGTATGGGTGATATCACAGACGGGGCAACGAGAAAAGGCCAGCACAAAAATTTGGCCCCAGCCGGGATTCAAACTCACGACCCGAGCACTGAAAGTCCAACGCTCTACCATTTGGCCACCCCGGCTCCCCGTATGGTATGGTATGGTATGGTATGGTATGGTATGGTAGACTTCTCCTTGGTGCACATATTCACCTCTTTTGAAATGCTCGCGGCGCCGCAGGGCTGGAGAACAATGCAGTGAAAGCCTGCTGCTGCTAAGTGCAACTTTATGTGCAAACCTTCACCCTGCTGTTCACTCTGGTGCCCACGACAGTATTTCTGTTTTCCACATCACTGGCCACAGCCTATACTTTTCTTCGAAAGATGGAAGTGGGATTTTTAGCGTGCACACTTGATATTCGCGCGTGCATGTGTACAAAAGGGGAAAGCAAGCACGGTAAACAAGTTTGCACATGATTTGGACTTGCTTAGGAAAGGAAAACTACATCCAAATGTCCACCAGGGATTTGAACCAGGTAGATGAGAAAAGTGTACAACAGTGACGAAAGTGCAAAACCATAATTGTCACACGGAAAATTACAGTGCATATATGTTCAGTGATCTGTGGGCCATCACCGCTATATGCATGCTGTCGTAACATATTTATGCCAAAATGTACGAAACCGTTATGCAAAAGTACGGGGTGAGTGCACACTGATAATGTACGGACAGTGGGGAATCAGTGTAATATGGGTTTGTGGAAAGTATAAAATATACTTTACCCTCTTCAAGTGATTCAGCTGGTAGGTCAGCTTGGCATTTTCAGACTGAAGCTTTTCTACAGCAGGGGAAACAACCCCACTCGCCTGGAGCTTGTCCGGATCTTGCAGCAGTTCAATTTCCTTTTTCAGCTGATCAATTTCTTGTTCCTGGAATGACAGAATGTGTCAGTTTCACAAGTGTTGGTCTTGCTGATACAGTTCTCAAAAGGCCTGCTCTATACACTGCGCACCAAGGCGTGGATATCTGCCAGAGTAGTCCAGCAAGTTTATAGCCCTCTCACTATTCCCCGGACCAATTCCGGTCAATAGAACCAGTTGGTGGGGCGGTCGGTGGTCTAGCGGTTAAGAGACTTAGCCACCAGCGTGAGAGGTCAGGTTCGAGTCCCACTCGGGGGGAAGAATATTTTCTCCTCATACGTGCCACCGTTCATTTCAGGCCGATCATCAGGGGTTCTCTCTGGGTACTCCGGCTTCCTCTTCCTCTGCTTTGGAAATGTGCAGCCCAGAAAAAATTGAAAATAAATGCAACTCTAAAATCCGAAACTTAAATAGCTGAGCCGACCCTTTGCACCACGTGACTGTAATGTGTCCAGTGTGTGACAGAATGTGTGTGATTCACGTGAGCGTGCGTGGGGTTCAGCTTGCGGCAGTTTAAGCCAGTTCAAGAAATTGGGTAAAGCGCCGACATAATACACAATTATTATTATTATTTTTAGTTTGTGCCACATGCATAGCACAAATCAAGATCTGCCTTCCTCAGTCAGACACAAATATAGAAGAAAGCCAGGTTTACTCCCCCACACAAAAAAAACCAAATCACACAACTAAATACGATGGGTAACCTCTCAATGCCAGTTTGTCATATCATTTCCTGACTTCTCGCACATGAGTCAGTCAGTGGTCTGGGGGTCCTACTAATTACCGAAAACAACCGAAAACGGCCCGAAAACAACTCTTAGTACGGGTAGAACGCAGTTAAAACATAGAAATAACAATACACAAACATGATTAAAGGTGAAAAAAGAGGCATTAAACTAGTTTAAAGGAAAAAAGTACTTATCAACTCCAAGAGAAGAAGACGAAATGAACGTGTCTCCCAAGGGAAGCGACTCTGGTCAGGACTGGTTATTTTCTGCAATATCACCTTTTTTTTTCTTTTAGCTTTTTTAAGGCCACTTTTTTCACCTTTAATCATGTTTGTGTGTTGTTATTTCTTTGTTTGAACCGCGTTCTATCCGTAATAAGAGTTGTTTTCGGTTGTTTTTGGTCGTTTCGTTGTTTTCGGTAATTAGTAGGACCGGTGGTCTCGGGAATACCTGTGCACTGTCGTGCACTATCCCCCTGACTGGTCGGGGAAAATAGGGAAAAATCGATAACTACCTGACTTCTCGGGGGAATAGCCTCTGCCGCACACCAACATGGAATACATGTACAAACAAGAAATGTGCACACATGTAGTATCAGTACCCTGCCAGCTACTGCATCCCTCCCTTCCTTTCCCCGTTCAGAAATGTTCAGATTCTTCAAAGGAACCAAGAACAACATACTCTTAAAGGTCTGCAATCTCAGCAAAAAGCTGCAAACACTGTGTTTATTTAGACTGCGACTCCTTTGACTGTGCATAATCCAGGCAACTCTGTCACAGTTGCAGAGTTTTCAGTGCTTTAGGGACCCTTATAAAACCAGAGCACGAGTTTGCCGTGACATTATTTGGCTTTTGGTCAGTGAGCGAGACACATCGCTAAAGTCTCTAGCGGATGTTGAGTGCTGCACGATCTTTCTCGCTAAGTGTCAAAACGCAAACTGAGCTGTGAAATCAGGCTGCCCTTGGCTTCTGTTGGGGTTTCAGGGACGCTGAAAACTCTACAACTGTGACAGAGCTGACTGTGCTTGCATGGTCGACTCTGTAAAAAAAAAAATGTTCACACTTCGGAAAGCTTTTTGTTGGGACCTTAGATCTTTAAGGAATGCTTCAGAACTTCTGGCATCCTTGCATGCCATATGCGGCACCAGAGCTGCACCACTGAGTTCCTACCATATTTCCACACGAAATATTGAAATGGCCGTAAATGATGAAAACTGACAGCTGCTTTACGGTTGTATTTAAGGACATCCAATAACATCAAACAAACGAAACCCACTGCCAGCAACAGAGTCCTCTTTTTAGAAGTAAACACCGGAACAGTGGTTTGTTTTGGTACCAGAAGCTGTCTGCTTCACCAAGCCGATTCAACCTGTCTCAAGAATGCAGAGCCTGACACTTATAAAATAGCAATGACAGGAAAAGCAGACGTGTCAAGAAAAATTGACGAAAAACAAATCGCATGTAATAACAAAATATCAAAACTTACAGCTTGTTCAACACGGAGAAGGTACTGATCCACTTCGTCTGCCATGATGAAACTTACCGCAACGTGCTTCTTCGTCAAAACTAACCGATGATTGTTGACATTCAAAAGAAACAGTAATGTAATAAATTAGATCCTTTTTCACCTGACTAGACATCAAATGATAGTAATAATATTTTTAAGTAACAACTATGAGTACGAATAATATTTTACGCTTATGTTATGAGTCAATGTCTAAACCGGAAATACGGATTAGTTTAGACGAAAAATAATCAAGATGGCAGACGGATTGAGCTGAGACTAGGGACCCCAGCAAAGATTTGGCGAAAACGCCAATGTTTACACCTAAATGTGCATTTTATAGGTATGTAAATGGATGCATACACAGTCTATAACCACTAACAGCGTTTTCAAAATATTCTTTCTAATGATCGTCAGCGTCTGTGACTGGTTCAGTACGCTTGTTGCGTGCTAACAGCAAAGGATGGTTAGATCTGGCTTGAGCTGCATACACGTACACCTCCACTTTGCTGCGTTTAGTAGGTATTTCGTGTACTGTTTATGAAAAACGAGATTCGTCCTACTAACAGATGCATTTCATTGGAATAGGTAGGGTGCGTTTTGTACATTAGATTTGAGAACGGTTCGGTTACTAAGCTTAGTGGTGCATTTTTCCTTTGTCCTTCACAGGTTCTAGTACCTCTACCGCTTTCACCTAGGATCGCACGAGTTTGTCTAAGTAAGCTGGCTTAGTGAAAGCCATTGATCAGTGTCACTTAATTACCGTTGCAATTTGCAGGTTGCACCTGGCCAGTCAGCATTTTGCATGAGCGCAAATTAGTTGGTCAACATGGCAAACACATCAGTGTGCAACGACACTTCTGAAGCCATAGAGCTGTATGAGCCACAAGGCCTTTACCTGAAACCTGTCGCTAAACTGAACATCTGTGCACAGCTGCCCCAACTAAAGACTCCTGGCAAAACCATCTCCAACTGGGAGGTTATGGAGAAGGTCAAGCATATGATCCGTCCAGAGGTGTTCCTGTCAGTCAAAGTTGTCAAAAGCACAATGGAGTTCATACGACTGGAGGGAGAAATTGAGAACAAAAGCAAGCTGGCGTTGTTGATGATGAAATTGGACAGCAAGACCATCAAACTGAGCGGTTTTTCAGAATCTCTCAAAATCAGGGTCGCCGAAGCGAAGGTGCCCTTTCCTGTCAGACACGACTGGGACTCGTACTTCCGTGATGCCAAAAACATGAACGAGCTGAAGCCAGGCGAACGCCCCGATACCGTCCACCTGAAGGATCTTCCCACTCGCTGGTTTGCCAAGCGATCCAGTAAGGAGAAATCGAAAGAAGAGAAGCTGAAGCCTAGTGAGGAGATCCTACGAAAAGTGTTTGAAACATTCGGTGATGTGAGAGCAGTTGACATTCCCTTGCTTGATCCCTACAGGAAGGAAATCATGGGAACTTTGGCCAAACCAGGTACCATTCAGACGTTCACGTACGGACAAGATTTAACGTTTGAAGCGTTTGTGCAGTTCAAGGAGTACATCAGTTTTGTGAAGGCAATGGATGCTCTGCGTGGCATGAAGCTGCTATTCAAGGAAGACGAGAACAAGGCTTTGACTGCAAATATTAAGGTAGGTTTTGTGTGTGTGTGTGTGTGTGTGTGTGTGTGTGTGTGTGTGTGGTGTTGTTGTTGTTGTTGTGATCTTACAACTTTTCTAGGATTAATGTCTTAGACCTAGAGAGTGGTCTTGTTCACAGTAGAGTAGGATTAGATGAACCTCATCAAAAACATGAACAGTGCCATGTAAGAAAAGCATTTTGAATACACGCACAGAGTGTGTGGGGAGGGATGGGGGATTCAGATGGTTTATTGTGTAGGCATTCTGTTTGTTCACATGGGGATTCGGGAAGGGGTCAACAACAATGACCCATGACAAAAAAAGTGTAATAATTCAATATTCCCAACAATGCATAAACTTGTACGGACAGTGTTAAACATGACGTGGATACATGTATATCAAGAGGAAGGGGGGGGGGGGAAGGGGGAATACAGGAGTCACTCCGAGTGTCATTTGTCACCGACAGATTTCCACAGTAATGCTCAAATTGTTCACACAAAACTTTTCGTTTACAAATGAGCAGATCATCAGCCAACAAAATGGATCAGAATAGTTTTCAAAAATGTGCAGGCATGCCATTTTAGAGCTTTTTTTTTTTTTTTTTTAAAAGACACAAATTGGTTAAAACTGAAGTGCAACACACTACATACACGTATAAATTTGAATGTGTGCAGGTGGACTTTGACAAGACCAAACACCTGTCAGACAAAATGATCCGCAAGCGTCGAATGGAGCGTGAAAAGCTGGAGGCCCTCGAGCGGGTGCGGCAGCAAGATGTGCAGCGAGAAAGAGACGAAGAAGAGAGAAAAAAAGAAGCAGCAAGGTAAGGAGGGAGGTGTCTGTTCTGAAGGTTGATGGAATGGGTTGATGGAATCGCAGTAGAGTTGATTGATTGTTCTAATCTAAAGTTACGGTTTTGTAGCTCAGGTGAAGTGAGGGGGGAAAACTTACATTGTTCAGCCCAGGCACTCTACTTTTTCTTCTTTTTTGCTGCTCAGTGATGGTCATGGAATTACTGTGTGTGTGTGTGACTGTGTGTGTGTATGTGTGTGTGTGTGCGTCACTCTCTGTGTGTGCGTGTGTCAAGTGCTCTCTGTGTGTCTCACACTGTGTGTGTGTGTGTGTGTGTCATTCTGTGTGTGTGTGTGTGTGTGAGAGAGAGAGAGAGTGAGAGTGACTGTGTGTGGGGAGCCGGGACAGCCGAACAGTGGAGCCTTGGACTGCCAGTGCTCGGGTTGTGAGTTCAAATCCCAGCTGGGGCTGCATATTTGTGCTGGACTTTTTCTCATTGCCCCATCTTTGGTATCACCCATATAATGGTGGAACTGGAAAAGGACATTAAACTCCCAAACACCCACCCCCGTCACTGTGTGTGTGTGTGTGTTGTGCTGATCCTCGCCAGAGAGTAAAAAGTTCAGAACTTGACACACTCGTGATCTCACACTAGTCATAGTTGACTATGTTTGTTGTTTTTGTCTCATACATAAATTTCTGTATGATCTGTTGTGTTTTCAGACAGAAGAAGCTGGATGAAGAGAAGATACGGCAGAAGAAGAAAGAAGAAAGGCAGAGACTGAAGGAGGCACGCAGGAAAGAGCGAGAGGAAAAACGTCGTCTGAAACACCTAGAACGCAAACAGAAAGAAGAGGAGGAGAGAATGCAGCTAAAAATAGCGCTCGAAGAGAGGCGCTTGCTGATCGCGCAGCGGAAATTAGAGTCACTACGGCTTTTGTCAGAACTCTTTGAGAGGGTCAAGGTTTGTAAACTGTGTTTTGAAGTTTGGAATTAATTTCTGCACTCAAGTTTTAAAAGGCATGATGAATAAGAAATGGTTGCTGGTACACTGTAATTGCCATAATATATACATGTGTGTGTGTATATATGGTCAAGAGTACAGAGGTGAGTCGACTGCTCAAAATGGCTACCCATTCACATGAATGATGCTACAAACTTGTTTAAAAAGCATGCACAGTTGTCTACTTTGGCTCACTTGTTCAGTATAAATCAGAGTTTCAAACAGTGAGAGTTGGATGTGGTACATTTACTTCTTGCGTTTAAAACTCTGGGTTTTTGGCGAAAAATTGGTGATTGCAGTGGAAGAAAAGCGTGACAGAAAGTACTTGCGATCGCTGAAGTGTTATTTTGAGAAACATGGAGAACGGTCAGTGAACCCATTTGCTGTCTCCAAATGCTCAAAACTGCCTTTATTTCAGTCGGCATACTGGCAGGTGTCAAATATTTTCCGTTTTTTAGAAAAATGACTGAAAATGTAGGCACGTTTGGACATAACGTCGTCGTAAACTTCCGATGATCAACATCGACCACCGAGGTCGAGCGTACCTTTGTCCTGCGAAATACCTAACTTGCATAATCTCAACATCGTTTTTTCACTCTTTATTTTTCATGGAAGAACATCGATATATCTCGTGTTGTTGAAAAGAAACTTCGTGTTGATTTCGAAGACCCGACGGTGTGTTAATTTTCCTGTTATGTTCATGCGAGAAAAAATCGATCGCTACACTCGGGTATGAGATAAATTCAACCAGCGGCCGTTTCAAACACAAGCTGGAAGCATGATTTCTTTGAGCCGATGACTTTGATTACCGTCACTGGAGGAGGCAGCTGATAATCCCGAGGGTAAGTTTTAAGTGTTAAGTGTTATGTTCAGACAAATCTAGTCAACTCAGCAGCAAAAAGCGAATAAACACAAAGAGTCTGTGTTCTTGTGCATTTTGGAATACTGCTGACAACAGCGGCAATGGTAAACTCGATGTTAGTGTGGTGATTGGTATCACCAACACGTGGATGTTAATCCGTGTCGTGATTCTAATCGATACAGCCGTGGAGACATTTGTGGTTTAGGTTGTAAACGTTATGTTCATGACTCTGTTACAAAAGTTGTGTATTCAGCAACAAACAATGAATGCCTTAGGTATTTTTAGGTGGAAAACTACTCGGAAAAAGATCCCTTGCGGGGAGTAAAGCTTTCTTATGTAAAGTTTCAGATGTCTCTGGTTTGAACACAACTTTACTCACAAACGAAGGTCGTCAGCATTATGTTCAAACTCATATGACGACAAGTCTAGCACCAAACAAAAATAGAATATCCTGCTAAACATCTTTGGAATAATTGTTCTCCCTGGAGTCTTGAAAATTTCCATTCAAACACATTTTTGTGTGTTCATCTGTTTGTTTATTGAAGTTAACTTTACACACCGTACCCAGATTTATGCAGTTGTTATGTTATGTACAAACAACAACTTGGGCATTCCTTCATTTTTTTAATGGCCAGAAATAGAGGACAGCGAAATTATGTGTTTTTATTCATGACTGTGTTTTTTTTTTCAGGATCACACCAATAGAAAATGTGCAGGAGCTGTTTGTGTTTGAACACAACTTTATACACAGACAGTGGGTTTCAAGTTATGTTCAGTCAAAGGTTACATTTTTTTCCTTTGCTGTACTGAAAAATGATATGTATTCACTATTTCCTATGCTGTGAGCCCCTTTTTGATTATAGCAGTTTGTATACATCATTCCTGTGTGTGTTTGAGTGAAAGCTGTTCCATGAGTGTTTGTCAAGTTAAGTTCCAGCAACTTGATAATGACAGTGAACAATTTTATTATGCTTTTAAATCATATTTTTGTGAAGAGAATGTGTACCTTCGATTAAAGCACACTTCCTGGTAATACATTTTTTTGTTCCGTTTCCTCTTGTTTGATTTTGACAGTCTCAAATGAGTCTGTCACAGTGTAGTGTTATGTTCGAAGTTGCGTAAAGTTACATTCATGTAGCTTGAGATAGCAATTATCTATGGGATTAAGCTTAAAATAATACTTTGAGGGGGTTAAAGAGTACCTCCCATTGAACCACACTTACTACAACTGATATGTTTTGTTCTTTTTCCTTCTGGTTGACTTTAGCTATCTGAAATTTGTCTGTCACAGTGTAATGTTGTGTTCAAGTGTGTCAAGTTATGTTCAGACAGCCGGATATGGTAATAATTCATGTGTTAAATCTGTTAGATACATTTTTGTGTGACTAAGGTGTATTTACCATAAAAACAAAGTCACTGGTAATATATTTTTTTGTACCTTTTCCTTCTGTGTGACTTTAAAAGTTTGGAATGAGTCTGTCATGTTGTAATGTTATGTTTAAGCATGCTCAGTTCTTTCTTTGATCACTTTATTCAGGGACACAGTGAAGTAGCAACTGTTATTTTTGTTTTTGCATGTATTTCAAGGGTCAGTCTTTAATTTCACTGGGAAACAATAATAACTGGAATAAAATGTTTAGCTTTTTAAAGGGTTTTATTGACATGTTCCGTCAAGCAGAAAACCAGAAACATTTGAATCCATTTCTGTTCACGTATCATTTATTATTGTTCATGTATTGCACTACATTATTATTGAGTAACCCAAACAATGTTCTTAAGAAGGTTTTATTGACCAAACAGTATCAGTACTCTGTCATAATGGTGCTCATTTCAGTTTAACATGCCGCTTGACGTAAAGTTATGTTCACACCACTTTTTCATTGCATTTCTTTGCATCTAGTGAGTCTTTCCTTCTCTTTTGTGATATTGCTGAAGGTTAAGCCTTCAAAATAAAAACACAAAATGCAAACAACATCACTGGTTTGTTTTTGCCTTGAAATTTCAAGTCTGCAAAATTGTGACAGTGTTTAATGTTATGTACAAACTCACAACTTATTTCTTCAAATACAGCCAATCGACAACTTGTATGAGAAAATCAGATTCTGTGAAGATTGCTCATGACAAGACACACCAAATTCATATAAAATAGTTTGTTTATCACTTTGCTGAAAACTGGGTACTCATGTCACACTCACTAGACTCAACTCTGTACTCTTGACCATATATATATTATGCACGTCATCTAATGCGTAATTTTGCGTCATGCCAAACATGCTGCATCAGTATTTCAAGATGGCTTCCTTACTGGCAGTTTGTGCTGTGTGAAATTGTACTTTTTTACTGTTACACTGTTCCCACATTAAGTTAGATCTTTTGAATTGTGGACTGTGCTCATTATTCTAATGGAAGACTTGGTATTTTATATGCGCGTGACTTGAGAAAAGATGCATTGGGAAAAAAGTCTAAAGAAAACAGGGATGTGCAGTATGAAATGTGTTTGGTTCTCCTGTATTCGTAATGCATGTAATAATAATACCGGTACATTGTTTTTATAGAGTGCTGCTGTCCAAATTCCAAGGACTCGCTGCGCTTAAAGCACACACACACATACACACACTATTTACATCCCCTTTTACGTACAATTTGGAAGTGCAACGACTCATGGTACACACAGACAGACTCAACAGAGGGTTTAACTATCAAAGGCTTGACGGAAGAGAAAGGTCTTCAGGTGGGATTTAAACAGTGACAGTGAGGTCTGAAGCCAGAGTTCGATTGGCAAGGAGTTCCAGACAGTCAGGGCTAAGAAGCTGAAAGAGCGCTCTCCGGCAGTTTTCATGTTACCCCTCTGTACTGATCTGGCAGTACGTTTGTCGTGTTTGCAGGAGAACAAGGTGAAGGAGGAGGTGGCCAAGCAGGAGAAGGAGCTGGAGGAGAAGAAGCGGCAGGAGGTTCTGGAGGAACAGCGGCGCCGCCTGGAGGAGGAACGGCAGAAAGCCGAGGCCAAGATCCAGAAGAAGCTGCAGATGCGTCGGCAAGAAGTGGAACTCAGGGAAAAGATTCTGAAAAATGTCCATGTGAGTAATAATGGTGAAGATTAGAAGAAGAATGATGATGGAGATGAATGTTGATGATAAGGTTAATATATGGACACTTCTCCTGACTATATGCCTTTGCGCATGGATGATCCTTTTTTTTTTTTTTTTTTTTGCTGCCCCAACTCTGCCAGCTCCAGTGGTGTTCCTCCCAGGTAATGGGTGGAATCCATGGAGGGCTCGGAAGCTGATCCTTTGAAATTTTGAGACTGAAACCCAGGCCACAGCACAGGAGCTGTGGGAGGGGCCATGGGAAGGACAAGATCTCGCGTGCTCAAGTTACATGTATAACAATTTTGAAAACTGCACAGATTTCAGTCTAGGGACACCCCTAGCATTACACATCTGATGCGCAGAAGCGTGCTTCTGGTTTAGACACTTTGTCACGAAACGCTACACACTTTTACTTCATTCACATGGACTTTTTTTCTAAAGCCCTGATCAGAGGGACATTCATTCGTGTGCATGTGTCTCGTGTCATGCAGAAAAAGGAGCAGATTCAGCAGGACAAACAAAGGGAGGAGCTACGTCAGAAACTATCCGGCACACGGCGACTGAAGAGTGCTGTCATTATGAAGCAGCGACTGGCCTCCATCATCCATGGACAGGACAAATTGTCACCGCCAAAAGAGAGCAAGCCGCCTCCCGACAAAGAGAAGGATAAGGACAAGAAGTCAGACGAAGAGGACGACGATGATGCTGATGGTGGTGATGATGACAAAAAGGCTGATGACAACTCAGGAATTGAGCTCATCACGTCATCTGATGAAGATGAGCCACCAGCAAAGAAGTAAGATTACTAAGAATGGCTCTCATTTATTTGCTTTTGGGGGTTTTTTTGGTAGTGCAGGGTCCATACAGGTCATGGAATCCTGGAAAAGTCATGGAATTTGGAAATAGCTTTTCCAGGCCTGGAAAGTCATGAAATTATCTCAAGAGTCATGAAAAGTCATGGAATTTCGGAATTTTATGAAAGCCACTTTTAGCTCAACAGTGAAACGGTCAACTTGGTGATTACTCACTGGACTGGTCGCCAAAAATACCAACAAACTGCCTTCCCATTAGGCTAATTACTAACTCTGAACATTGGTCTTGCTGACTGCGATAACTTGGATAAGCTCATAATTTCTACCCTCGCGTGTGTCAGTGTGAAAGAGGGTGAGGAAGTTGTCATGGAAAACAGGAAAGTTGGCCTAAAAAAAAGTCATGGAAAAGTCATGAATTTTTGAGACTGTGAACCTGTATGGACCCTGGTAGTGGTGGTGGTGGTGGTTGTTTTGGAGTTGTTTTTAAAGTTTTGTTTTGTTTTGTGGGTTCTTTTGGGTTGTTTTTTTGTTTGTTTTGGGTTCGTTTTTGTTGGGTTTTTTTTTTGTTTTTTTTTTTTTTTTTGGGGGGGGGGTTGTTTTGTTGTTTGTTTGTTTGTTTTTGTTTTTTCATGGGGGGAGATCTACAAGTTTGCTGATTACATGTAGAAACCACTTCTGCAAATCTTTCTCTTAGGTTACTTGCATAATGTTTGAATCATAGTCTGTGTGTGTGTGTGTGGGGGGGGGGGGGGGGGGGGGGGGTAAGTGTGTTTGTGTGTGAGAGAGAGAGAGAGAGACTTATTTTTGTTTATCTATTCATATCCGGATACATGTACTCATGTTTTCCCACAGAGGGGCTTCTGTGTATGATAAAAAGTGAGTGAAATATATTTTCTTGTCCCTCTCTCTCTCTCTCTCTCTCTCTCTCTTTCTCTCTCTCTCTCTCTCTCTCTCTCTCTCTCTCTCTCTTTTGAAAAGGAAGTCACAAATGCTAGTTAGAAGACTCACTTCATCTTGTTAGTGCTGTGTCTGTCGCAGACCTTCAGCTTTAGAGAGAGTCCTGCAGAGAAACAACCTGCGTGCGTGGGGGGCCCCTGACGATGTGGAACCAGCCTCAGCAAAGAGAAAGCCGCCCATCGTCAAACGGACAAGGAAGAAACTGCTCATCATCAAGCGCGTAGACGACAAACCCAAGGACAATGACGGTGACTCGTCAGACTCCGCGGACTCCACCGTCACCATCATCCCACCACCAAAGTCTTCCTTCGCTCCGCCCGACGACCCAGCCGCGATGCGTCCTTTCATGGGTCCTCCACCTGGTTTTCCCATGCCCCCACCCTGGGTGTTTCCCCCACCCGGCATCATGCCCCCTCCTTGGGTTGGACCACCCCCACCCCCTGGGTACCCCGTGCCTCCAAGACCCCCGTGGGACTTCCAACCTCGGGGTCCTGGGTCGCACCGTGGCAGAGGGCGTGGGAATTTCCATGTGTTCAAGCAGCCATACCTCAAGAAGTACAACTACCAGCAGCGTGGTTCAGTTTCCCACAAAATGGCGCAGAAGCTGTCCACAAAGAAGGATACAGAGGGTCGGTTTATGTACCCTCTGACATGACACAAGTGTGGCGTCTCACAGACGGCGGCTGTGTCACAAGTGTGTCAGAGTTTCGAGTCAGTTTTGTTATTGTATGTCCAATTCCAACACACACCCCCCCCCCCCCCCCCCCCCCCCCACGGACAGCGACTGTGTCACAAGTGTGTCAGAGTTTTGAGTCAGTTTTGTTAAATATTGTATGTTCAATTCCAGACATCCGCCTCCCCCCTCGGACAGCAACTGTGTAACGAGTGCTGGGAGCTACAAGTTAGTTTGTTATTGTGTGTCTAAATATTCTTAATTCCAAACCACTCACATACAGCAACTGTCACCAATGAAGAGGTCTGTTGGAGCAGAGAGTCAGTCTGTCACTGTGTGTCCAACCAACTCCAAACCCCTGACAAAGTGAAAGAGAAAAGAACTTTGTTGTGTATGATTTTACTACACTAGTTTGCTAGTCGCCTGTTCTGTGAAGACTCCACACGGGATGTTGTTTTTGTTCATGGAAAGTGATATGACTGGATAAAACTCACTCTGGTGACGTTCTGTGATTTGTGTTTTTGTGTTGTTTTTTCTTTGTTGTTGGTTCTTCCTTTCTTTCTTCTTCTTGATCCCCCCCCCCCCCTCCCTCCCTCCCTCCCTGTATTTTATCCTTTTTTTTTTTCTTTTCTTTTTTTTTAGCGCATTGTCCAAGACAAAGGTTTGAAATGAAAAGTATTGCCTGGTTGTATGTATGTAACACATCATCGTAATCTATCAGTTGTGTCTCTGTGTGTGTTGTGTTGTTTTTGAGGGTTTGTTTTGGAGGTGGTGGTTGTGCCTTTTTTTTTTTTTTTCTTTTTTTTTTTTTGGTTTTGTTTTGTTTGGTTTTTTGTTTGTTTTGTTTTGTTTTTTTGTTGTTTTGGGTTTGTTTTTTTTGTTTTGTTTTTTTTTTTGGTTTTTTTTCTTTGGGGGGGGGGGGGGGGTACTGGTGGAGAAAATGTCAGGAGTAACTGCCCTTTGTGCTGGATGTAATGGAGAGAAATGGTCACAAAAAAAAATCATAGAACGCTTGCTGAAGAGATCTTAGTAGGCAGTGAAAGCCAGATCACCTGTCTCATGATGGCATTAGTGCACATTGCAATTGGGCAAACATTGCTATAGATTTGCACTGTGAATCATTTCTGTCCGGGGGGGGGGGGGGGGGGGGGGGGGGAATTGGAAGTATCTTACCGTAGCACTTTTGAAGGATTGGAAAAAAAAAACAGCGAAACTGTAGTAAATGTGCTGTTCTTTGACTTGACACAGAAGACAGACCTCTTCTTGCTGCGTCCTCATTTTCTCATTAATGTTTAGAAGTCCAAGAAATTATTAATTGATTGATTATTTTACGAGTATGACACGTCTACAGGGTTCAAGAGGTCGCACAGTATTTCTCTGATTTACTGATAGTCCATGGTTTGATCAATTTTTTTTTTTTTTTTTTTTTTTTTGGTACTAAGTAAAGGGCAGTAACACAATTTTTCCAAACAAAAGTTGTACCTGTTTTGGCGTAATGACGACCTACTAATCATGTAAGCCAAATGCTTTGCTTGGGTGGGGAGTAACACACCCACAACAGGCAGAATATTTTTCAGCTGTGTTGGAAAGTTGTACACGTTGAACTAGATCAAGATGGGTACATTATGTTGCCGTTCATTTCTGCTGTATGTGCGAAAATAAACATCATCAGTTCAGGAGCCAGAGGCATACTCGTTGTGCTCTGCAAATGTTGTGTGTCTACTGTCACCTTGAATGCTGTAATACCCAGAGAAGAAAATCAAAGCTATATTAATAACAAAGTTTTTGTTGCTCATTTTCCTGTCCTGTCTACGTCTCTGTACGTGGATTGTCAAGTTCACTGGACAGATTGTTTATAATTATCTTAGTCATGCCATTCATTCGGTGTTTAAATCATGAAAATTTTTATTTTCCATTGTGAAGAAATTTTCAACTTGTGTTAAGAATAAAATCATGTTGAATTGCTTTCATGTTTACTGGTTATCTTCAGAGTAGTCAGAGCAAGTGTGCGTTTTTTGGTTGTTGTGTGTCTTTTGTTTAATAGATTTTGTTGGGTTTTTTTGTTTATGGATTGTGTGTTTTTGTTGTTGTTTGTTTTGGTTTTTTGGGTAGCGGGAGGAGTCAAATCACAATTTTCATCAACGCATAATTCCCATTCTCACTTCAGTCATTGACATCTGTTGACTTGTACTCACACACACACAATAATAAGAATAAGCATGTGCCACATTTTCACACATCTCTAAATTCATGTTCGTGCATTCATCCATGCATAATTGAGACATTTATTCATCCTCACAGCATGTCAATTGAAGGCAATGTATTTCACGAATACGACATAGCAGAACCAAACTTAGTAATGACATCCCTGTCCCAGAATGCAAGGAACTGTCCAGATCCAAACGCAACATCAATGTGGCATCACTTCAGTTCCACTCCCATCTGTTCTCTCTGACTCTGGCACTCCTCATCACTCGTCCTTTCTGTATTGTCAGAATCCTTGGTGTCCTCACCACATTTTGGAGGAAAACCGTCCAGGCTTATGTCGTTGGCCGTGTCATGCAATCCTTTTAACAACTCTCCATTCAAGGGCTGGCTTTCTACAGTTACTGCCAAGCCTTCGTCTGAAAAATAGTGAGTGTGCGTATGAGATGCAATTAGCTATGCTCTAGACCCGTTTACTACGATAAGACGTCAACATTCAGCGACACGAGCTAGCGTTTACACAATACAGGCTCATAGACAGACTGCCATAGCTTGCTTACTATGACAATATTATTATTCAGACTCGTGCAAACTTAAGCCTTCTGCGGGCCGTCGTTGCGAAGACACTAAAAAACTGAAATGCACACGTAATATTGTTTAGATCTAATTATCGGCCATCGTGTTCTGAGGCAGCACATGCATGTATATCACACAGATGTTCGAATTTTCACTGTACTGGGTGGAGAAAACGTTGCTGTCGTTAGCGCTTCCAAGCGTTCATATTCTTTCTTCTTCTTTTTTTCTTGTGTGTGTGTCTTTGAATTCACGCCGTTACATGCACAAGCACAAACATAACACAAATTACACCTTGTTCCTGATAATTATTTGAAATCAGTGTCATTTTGTCTCGGCATCAGAGATCGGCATACAGTCATCCAGAGAGCAGAAATACATGTACTACCTATCTTTGCTGGGAACTCACCAGCTGGTTGTTGCTCCCGTTGTGGCGCTTGTCCGTGTGGCAGAGGCCATGTTCTGTCAACAGCCAGCCACACAGGGATGAGGAGAACAGCTGCCACTCCGTACGCTCGGAACGTCCAGCGGGCGCCTAGTGCCCTGAACAGCTGCCCAGTTACCAAGGTACCCACTCCACGACCTTGACCGACCAAGAGGGCGAGGGAATCAGTAGTTGTTGCTTAGTCATGAGTAAATAAAATGTTCTTGTTAAGCGTTCACTATCGTATGGTTTTGGCAACATGGTACGGAGCTTCGACTACTGATCATGCAATTGTTTGACAAAATATCAGTGGCGTAAGTTGCACAAGGAGTCCCTACCATGCTACGCACAGTGCAACGCCCGAATCTGCATCTTCTATGAAAGCGAAAGCAAAAGTTCACAGCTGACCTGAAACTTACTAGTAAACCTAAACTATGACCGAAACATGCTGAACGAACAACGACAAATAAAATAAGACATAGTGAGATAAAGACACTCTTGTCTCTGTGAGACAAAATACCCTGTTTAGTTTAGTTCTCACCCATGTCCCAGTAGATGGCGCCAGCTATGGCCTGACACGTGGCCTGTGTACCAGCGGGTGCCAGAAGGTGGGTACTGGCCGAGGCGGCTGCCCACAGCAGCGAGTACGTTACGCCGTGCAGAAACTCCATGGGAACCGCTAGCCAAGGGTTGTGTATCAGGGAGACTAGCACGAACCTGACCAGCAAGAAGTACAGGGTTTTAATATGTCCGTGGCAGCTATTATATATCCTAAAAACCCGAAGAACGAGCACCTCCTGTGCTAAGACTTGTTAAAAAGAACAAGCCACGGGGCGGTCGGTGGTCTAGTGGTTAAGAGACTTTGTCACCAATGCGAGACGTTAGGTTCGAGTCCCACTGACTTAGGGCAAAGAATTTTTCCTTCTCGTAGGTGGCACTGTTCATTCGGGCCGATCCAGTCGTCGGGGGGTTCTCTCCGGGTACTCCGGCTTCCTTCCCCTCTGCTTTGGAAATATTCAGCCCACAAAATTTGAAAATACATGTAAATGCAATTATAAATTCCGAAACTTAAATAGCAGAGCTGACCCTTCGCATCGCTCATGTCCAGTGTGTGAGAGGATGCGTGTGATTCACGTGAGTGTGCGTGTTGGGTTCAGTTCGCGGCGCTTTGAGCCAGTTCAAGAAATTGGGTAAAGCGACACCGACTCCATTACTAAACCATTCCCACGCACAAATCGCAATTTTACTTCAAACCTTCAGATCACTAGATGCCTTTTCAAAGCATTATTACGCAACCTGTGCAGCGGTCACAGGTCCAGCGGGAAGGCCCACGCCTTGCGTAAGAGTGGCTTGAAGTGGCTCCTACTGGCGTGCAGTGGCTTGTTCGTTTTAACAAGCCTTATCATATCAAGGGCAGGAGCTTGTCGGGGTTCTGGGTTTTAAGAGACGAGGATTAAAGCTTATTTTGAATCAAACAGCACAAAGCAGAGTCAGCAAAATTGTACAATATAGAATAGGTATTGGGTGGCGCTGCACCGCGGCGACGCGCTTCCTCCTGGGGTGAGCAGCCCGAATTTCCCGAAAAGGATAATTAAGTAGTAAAAAAAAAAAAAAAAAAAAACAGTTTAAAAAAAAGAGCCCCCCCCCCCCCCCAACGCCCCGACACCTCCCCCCACCCCAACCCTCTCTCCCCGCCAACCCCATCCTGACGTACCTCAGGACGTAAGCTGGCAGAGCGAGGTACATGGTCCGAGCTTCCCCGAGCCTGCGAATGACGTAGGCAGCGAATCTCAGCACCACAACGGACGAGGCGCAATTCGCCAGCAGACACACGCCCAGTGTGGTCTGACTGCTCCCCAGATCCCTCAGGAACCAGAAGATGAAGTTCTGCGCAGATCCGCAAAACATTCCCATGACGAGGATTTTCAGCAGGAACACCCTGACGGAGGCTTTCCGTAGGACTATGCCGACGTTGCGAAGAATTTTGGGTCGCTTGGTGTCAGTGGTTGTAGCGGGACTTGTCACCTTGAGGAAGAAGCCGGTTCCACAGGCCATCAGTGTAAAGCAGAAAGCCGCAACAAAGAGAGCGCTGTGGGGGGGTATGGTAAGAATGAATGAGCACCGGAGACCTGCATAACCTGATACCAAACAGCTGAAACAGTGTCACATCAAATGATTTAAACTGAATTTAAAAGAAAATTTTAAAAGGTTTGTGTTTAACTGAAAAATTGTTCTCCATCACTCATTATAGTTCGTGATGTTTTCATCGTCGCGATTCACCCTCAGCAGCTCGGGTCGTGAGTTCGAATCCCGGCTGGGGCCAAATATTTGTGCTGGCCTTTTCAGTTCTCGTTGCCCTGTCTTTGATGTCACCCTTACGTGGTGGAAAAGGACGTTAATATCCAAAACACCCACCCGCCCCTCACCCTTAGCAGTCCGGTCTGGGGGTTCATCATGTTAGAACGCTTGATCAGGATACCCGTAGACTAACAGCTTTCTAACATGGGGAGTCATATACTCATATACTGATTCCGGCACGGGCAGGTACACAATTCGTGCTCTGAAGACTGGCCATAAACTGAATACCAATGTGTACTGGTGCTTGTATTCAGGATTATCACCACCATCCAATGTATATGCAGCTATGACCGAGAACACTATGAGTTTCCAGACCCACCTGAACTCTTGCCCCTTCTCCTGCAGCTGGTCGTTGACCGTAGTGAAAACGATGGCAGCTGCAGCGGTGCCGACTGTTCCGAACAGACGCTGCCGACCCCACTGGTGGCGATTCGAACCTAGCAACGTGTAGGTCACGGTGTCCGCAAGACTGGTAGAAGACGAGTAGAACGCACGTGCCACTGCTATCAAGGTCAAGGTCAGAAAGAAAACCAGGTCAAGGTTGTATGCCGGCACAGTCCCCGTGGTAACCTGTCTGCACTGGTAATGACACTGGAGCTCACCGTATACTGTGGAAGCCTTTCGAGGCTCCAGTTTGGTCGTATGCTCGAATGTGGGTGTGCTGTGGATATTTTCGTCGCTAGAGGTATCAAGTTCCTCAGCAGACGATGCGTCGTCTGGCGCTAAAGAACTTACCCTCCCGTACAAACTCACGTCTGCTCCGGTATTCCACGACCCACTGGTGTTTTGTTTGACAACATTGAGACGGTCCTCGCTGAAGAGCATTTCACTGGTAAGGAAACACGTCACGCTGTGAAAGTCAAGCATCTTCACTTCATCCGAGGTTATTCCTCGGTCTAATAAGACCAGCGTGAACTCATTGTCTGATTGGAACGTTATGTCGACTGAAACCTCCGGAATTCTGTCCTTGCTCAGACCCTTCAAGACAGCCCAAGAGTGAGGTGACTGCGCATTTTCTTCCTGGGCACGTGCGTACTGTTTGACCCTACCTCCTTCGTCTGTCCTTGACTGTTGAACTCTGCCTCCTTCGTCTGTCCTTGGGCTGTTAGTGCTACTCCCCTGTGAAGCTTCACCAGCATGGTCACGGATTTTGCCCTCTTCGTGACTAGCACTTCTCACGGCATCTTCATTTGACAGCCTGTCCAAAGTCTCCTCGTTCTTCCTCTGAGCTACTCCACTAGACTGCGTTACTATCGAGGCCGAGCTTTTAACTGACTCAGGATAGGCATGACTGTCCATCTTCAGGACGAAGACCTCACTTTTACCTTGCCAAAGCGCAGAACCTGACGTTCCGTAGCACACCAGTTGATCTCGGGGAGTGTTATGAACCACCAGGCAAGTCTCGTTTTGTTGTAATCTTTCGCAAACGTGCCATCTTTTTGCGCTGGTGTAGTCTCGTGGAGAAAGAAACCTTTGGAAAAAAATAAAATAGAGAGACCAATGGCATCGTTACTGGTAGTTCGTGCTCACATGGAGAAGCTAAGAACTGTAGAAATCGCTTGTTTTTTTATTATTTGTTTGTTTGTTTGTTTGTTTGTTTGTTTGTTTGTTTGTTTGTTTGTTTTAATTTAATTTAATTTTTTAAAAAGTTGAGAGTGTCTATTTACCACAAGCTGCAGAAAGCCAGACCAAACAGCAGACAGCACAAGACGAGGATCACCCTGCGAGCCCGGAGCCAGTCCGCCAGGAATCCGAGAATCGGCCGAACAAGGAAAGCCACGAAGACGGACAAGCCGGTGATGAGCCCAGTCTCGGGTGCTGTCAGCCCCAGGTGCTTCAGGTACACCGCCAGGAAAGGGATCACGGAGCCAACAGCTGGATTTTGTGTTTCCATATTATTATTATTCAAAGATAAATAATTCAGAGCAGAAACCAGTGACAATGATGGACACTTCCTGTTGATACTGACCGCATTCTGAAAGTGAGCCCGGGTCACTGCACTTGTGCTGGTGAAATTTCCAAAGACACCCCCCCCCCCACCCTCATCCCCTCCCCCACCCCCGGGACAAACAATACACTATTACCTTAAAACCTGGCACAGTGTTCGATGATGCCAATATATTTTTGAGTGTCCTCTCTGGAAGGTCAAGGTCAAGGTCAAAAGTGAGCCATACATTCAGTTAGCTATGTTAGCTTTTTTGTCGTTCTTTTGTTTTGTTTTGTTCTGGGTGGTGGAAAAAGGACGTTAAACTCCCAAACACCCATCCACCCTTGTTTTGTTCTGGTTTGTGTTATCATATAGTGACGGTAGGTGAAGAACCAGAACGACAGCAAAGTCTCACCTCCGTAGTAGAAGAAATAGAAGACCTTCAAAGGAAGCAGGGATCGGTTGATATGGCAACGTCGCTGTTCCAACTTCTCAGCCTCCAGTGCTTGTTCCATGATAGTGCAGCAGTACGACTGATAAACTGTGATATGACTGACTGTCTTTATATGTGCAGGTCAGCACTGAGCAAATCAGTTGGAGCTGAAATCCAGGTCGCTCATGTGTATGGGGATGACTGTACATACAATTAGCGAGAGAGAACACACACACACACACACACACACACACACACACACACACACACACACACACACACACACACACACACGTGTGTGTACACACACACACACACACACACACACACACACACACACGTGTGTGTACACACACACACACACACACGCGTGTGTGTACACACACACACACACACACACACACACACACACACACACACACACACACACACACACACACACACACACACACACAGAGAGAGAGAGAGAGAGGAATATGAAGAAAATAAGAAAACAAAAGTGTAAACAAGTTACACATAGTCAAAACTCAATGAACACACGCGCGCGCGCACACACACACACACACACACACACACACACACACACACACACACACACACACACACACATACACACACACACACACACAAGCATTCACACACACACACACACACACACACACACACACACACACACACACACACACACACACACACACACACACACACACACACACACACACACACACACACACACACA
>JACVVK020000186.1:1122500-1130000 GCA_018292915.2 Batillaria attramentaria | reverse complement strand
CTCCACGTTAAAACAAGACGTAAATACATATTAAAAATCTGTTGAGCTTAAATGAGGAAAATCCTTCAAGACTTAAAAACTGGACATCAGAGGTCAATGAAAGACTAATTTTCCAAAGGTCTATAACATTTTATAAAACAAATTGGCCTCTTTAAGAAAGTTGAATATGCTGCCGGTCAGGCGGAACATCCCTGAACACCTTCAATGAGTTAACCGAATAATACTTGTGACAATGTCGCGGATCTCAGTGAGATCCACGCACGAGATTAAAAAACATGAGAAACCGTGAACGGTTCATCACACGCGACACACCTGGGGGGGGGGGGGGGTCTTCCCCTTTCAACAGATAAGAACGCTATATATGGGTTTGCCCAATGTGGAGCCAGCTAAGAACGGTCTCCTCTCGCCGATTAGATCGACAGCGAAGATGCTTACCATGGCTGAAGATAATCCCCACATAACAAAGATACATGTAGCAACAACATTTTGCTCTAGCCTCACTGTTCTGGCCAGTCAGCAATGACAGAATACAACTCGTCAAATTAAGCCGGCTCTTAACTGGGCACTGCGGAGCGCCACAGTGCTGTCCACTGTGACACAGTTGTGATTTTGGGGGTTTCCGCCGCTGTGGCGTCATCACAGCAACCTGGATTTCAAATAGCTACAACTGTGACTGACTGTGGTTTCCACAACAGATTCTGATTGGCTGTACTACGTCACTCGGCGCGCAAACATGGCGGACAGTGCATCATCAATCGGTTTGTCACCGAGCACAGCTGTGTTCAGTTTTATAGTTGGTAGACACACCGAGCGCGACGACTGTGATGTGCACATGTGTGTTTCGCGCGCTGTGCCTAGGCGCGGATAGGCAGGGCGAACATGTACACTTACACAGAGATATCTGTATCAGTCATCTATTTTTAAAAAAATCATTTTTATCATTATGAAAAGATGTGCACATGCTGCTTTCAACACTGAAGGTCACTTTGGCTATCTCTGTCAAATTCAGAGGGTCATTGTGTGTGTGTGTGTGTGTGTGTGTGTGTGTGTGTGTGTGTGTGTGTGTGTGTGTGTGTGTGTGTCATGTGCATATCATCTTGCTCATCTCCCTGTCAACGTGCACTGCAGTCTAACAATCTACGTATCGGGTGTTTAGGTTATTGGTAGAAGAAAGCCGGTCGGGTGGCTCAAATGGCCTCGAGCATCGGACCCAATGGTCGTGTGTTCGAATCCAGACTAGGCTTAAACGGGCTAATTCCGTCTTTGTTATGTCAACTTCTGTTTTGGAACAGTTTCGCTCGTGAGTGCGGCTGTACGCTCGCAGTACTCTATCGTGATGATTAGTACAGCTCTTAATGCGATACAATGTTTTTACACGAGCGGTCGAACATTCAAATTCTACGACTGTTGTTACGCTACTGGAACGCTCAGTGTGGGCGCCGCGTCACCGAGTAAGCTTCTGTTGACTCAGTGTCAGCATTACGTCAGCATTGTGTCAGCAATTGTTCAATCCCTACCAATCAAAAGCTGCGCAAAATAATTATATGTATATAAAAAGCTTGCTCTCAGGAATAAGCGGGCCTATTTTTCTGCCATGTGGCGGTCGGTTCAGTCTGCCCCCCCCCCCCCCCCCAACACACACACACATGCTCCCCCACCTCTTCATGGCTGTGTGCCTGAAGTAAGTTAAAGCGATGTCAGACGTGGCGAGTTTGCCCGACAACCAACGGTAAAATGCACTCTCAGCTGGGAAGGGGCAATAGAGAGAGAGAGTAGGAACAAAGGCGTCGCTAAAGCCGAAAACATGCGCTCACTCAGGTCAATTTGAAAGTAGGGGAAGTAAAGCTGAGAGCGCTCCCTAGATCTAGGAAATGTGTGCTTTGTATGCCATTGGTGATGAGGGTCCCATTGACCCGAAACCATGGTCGTGAGCGGCTAAAATCACCAATTCATATGGCGTAGGTTGTACCGACCATGTACCATTTCCCTCCCGGTGGGAGGGGAATGGGGACCCTGTGAATGGTGAGATACCCTTAGATCTGTTAGACGTTTCAGCGGTAGGATGGTAGATCCACCCCCCTCCCCCTCCACTGTGGCTTGTAGCCAATATAGGGCAAGGCGGACTTGTCCAATGGCATACAAAGCACACATCTCCTAAGACCTAGGGAGCGCTCTCAGCTTTACTTACTTCCCCTACTTTCAAACTGACCTGATTGAGCACGTTTTCGCCTATGTTCCTATTCTATATTAAATGTAAATACACGACATTACACCTAGGCAGTTGCTCTGTATATATATATGTGTGTGTTTTGTGTTTGTTTTGTTTTTAACTGCGATCATCGTCGTGTTTGTGTTTATTGTTTTGTTTTTTCGTGCAGCGGTGGGTTCTGTGCTGCCCTTTTTGACCGTGTACCTGAAGTCCCTGGGACTGACGGCGCTAGAAACCGGGGTGATCGGAGGGACGACCGTCTTCGTGGGTTTCATCGCGCGGCTTGTGCTGAGCCGTGTGGCGGACCACTTCAAAGCCCAGAAAATAGTCCTGCTCGTCTGCTGTCTGCTGTTCGGCTTCGCCTTCTCCTCCATGTGGTGAGATGAAAGACCTTTTTTCTTTTCTTTTAAAACTACTTTATTGTCCCTTACTGGAAATTCAGGTTGCTTCCCCCCCCCCCCCCCCCCCCCCCCGAGAGAAGCGCGTCGCCGCGGCACAGCGCTATTCACTCAACTGTTTTCAATTTTGAAGCCGGAGGTCGCCCTGCATGAGTTGTCTCCCTTGCCGCAGCAAGCACGCATTTTTTCGTGGCAGAGCACAAAGCTGCCACGAAAAATGCATGCATGCTGCGGGTCTGTGTATGCACAGGGGACAACTCATGCAGGCAATAATCTCTAAACAGGCGGAAACTGTACTGTGCTGGTGAATCTGTGCACACTGTGAAATTAAACGGGGACCTCAAAGTTGTTCGCAACTGTCCACTTTCCTTGTCACCGAGTATTTTCGTTTTTTCCTTCTTAGGTATCACTTAGCTCGGCTCGGTCTCGTTAGCCCGATTTGGGCGTCGACAGAGGGGCCTAGAGAATCGACGGACCCACAACAGGGTTGGCTGAAGGCGGACGCGCCAACTGTTGAGCCACTGCCGGTTTGAATCAGAACTGTTTTCACAACAGGCGTTGATCAATGTGTTTTGCAGGTTTTTCCCTCCACGGCAGCCTGCCTTGACTGGGTCACAGTGGAACTGCAATGGGACAAACCCAAACGAAACGTGCTGGATGATACAGTCCATGTCTCAGACAGACCTCAACTGCCACGCAACAGCACAAGCAATCCAAGCAGCAGACGACAAAACGTCGGCCAGCATGGCGCTCAAAGGTGAACATTCATACAGTTCCATGCACAAAGAAAGAGCCAATGAAACCATTTCACCGGCAGATGCACAGCTTAAGACAGAAGACCCCGAAATGGAAGTTGAAAATGAAAGATTTTATGCGGAGATTACGTTCGATTCAGGCGGTCGTCTCAATCTGTTAGCGACAGAGGACTCCACGCAGAGCACCGACACAAAACATCGTACCTGGATTCCGGTCTTTGACTCTGACATCACTCTGGTTTGCGCGTACACGAGTACAGACGCTGTGGACAGCGTAGCCGTGACCCTCGACCATGACATGGAACGTATGAACCATTCACTGCTCAACAGCTCTGACCAAGACGTCCTCCGCAAAGGGGTTTACATTTACGTGCAGCCCAGTCCAGCGTCTCCATCGCCTTCTTGTCGTAACTACACTGTGGGGCCGACTGCACCACAAGACCAGGAAGAAGCCAGTCACAGATCTGCCTATCACGACAAAGCTGATGAGCCTAAACCAGTGACCGGTGCTGCTGTCTGCCACCATTGCCACTACGAATGTAAGCTGGGCGCCGATGAAGGCCCTTCTACTTCCATAACTGGTGACTTCGTCTTCTTCTTGTCTGTGGGCCTTCTGTCGGTCGCACGTGCCTTCTACGCGACTTCGCACAGTCTTTCTGAGACCGTGACCTACTCCATGCTGTCGTCCGAACACCGACTGTACAGTCGGCAGAGGCTTTGGGGATCCTTCGGCACGGCTTCAGCCGTTCTCGTCTTTACCACCATTGACGACCAGCTTGGAGGCCACAATTTCAGGTCAGGATGCGCTCTTGGTAGTTAGTAGGGCTGCCATGCAGCATGTTACAAAAAAGACTTGTCAAAACTAGCGTTCTTGAGGGGACAAACAAAACTAGAAAATACTATCGTACAAGGCTTCTTAGCCAGGTATAAACTTGTTTTGTCGGTTGTGTATATAGCGGGTTTTTTTGTTTTGTTTTTTCGCCTGTTAGAAGTGATTCTGCCCTCTTCTTTGGGGGGTCTAACTTTCACGTCTATACAACACTTCTGATCTGTGAACTTATATGGTAGTCTTTGTCACAGCATTTCAATTTTTATCGAAATATTCAAATGCAATCAAATAATACCTGATTCCAGATGAATCGATCCCTCTGCTAACTACAAAGCAAACATGTCAAGAAAAGAAAAGAGTGAATACGGTTTGAATTTCCCTCGTACATTTACACGCCGCTACTCAAGACATTTTATTCTCCCATCCTCTGGGGAGTAGGAAAACAAGGGGATTTTTTAAAAATAAAAAATAAAAATGGAAACAAAGACGAAGAAGACAAATTTAAAAATAAGAAAAAAGAGTGAATTACATTGCAATAATAACAAAATTGCCACATGGTTGGACATGTCAAGAAATAATGCTCAGCAAAATTGCAGGGGCCTTTTTAAGTTCACAGCAAGAACAATTCACCTGGATTGTAAAAAAAAAAAAAAAAAAAAAATGATGAAAGTACCTTTAAGTCCCTGACATCCTGGTCTACAGTTGTCCTGCATACATCTATGAGAGTATCAGAAGTCACAGTAGAAGCAATTTTCAAGAAGGAAACGTGTTATCCAATACACATGAGCACGTGGATAATATATGGATGTTGCAAACGCGTACGAACATTTTGGAATAACAAGTGTTCACACACACACACACACACACACACACACACACACACACACACACACACACACACACAAGAGACATCACTTCACTATGTACAAAGCGTATTGGTCCTTTCACCTTTTCTCATTTCTTCTTGTCTTGTGCATTCCAGTGCACTGTTTCTGACAAGCCTAACACTGATGGTCCTCGCTTGCCTATCGGGGCTCTTCCTCCGGCCCAAGTTCGAAAGCGGTCACAACAAACCTACCAGCATCCGCAGCGTCATCCAGAAAGCCCACGTGAAGATCCTCCTCTTCAAGCTTCTGATCCTGGGCATGTATTGTGGAGCGGCCGTGAGCTTCATCTTCTGGTTCCTGAAGGACCTTGGCAGCAGTCAGATGACGCTAGGGATCTGTGTGGTCGTCGGCAATGCGTCCTCCATCGTGATTGGACATCTGGCTGAGCCAATCTTCAAGAGGTTTGGCGAACCCGTTGTTTTGTACGTTGCCATGGCGGCTTACGCCGTACGGTAAGTTACTGACGTTGCTTTAGTAGCATTATGTTACTGGCGTGTTACTTTACTGGCGTCATTTTCCCGGCAATACTTTGCTAGCGATACTTTCCTGGCGTTACTTTTCCGACGTTACTTTCCCGGCGTTCCTTTCCAAGCGTTACTTTTCTAGCTTTACTTTGCTGGCATTACTTTCCTAGCGTTATTTTCCCTGCGTTACTTTCCTAGTGTTATTTTCCCGGCGTTCCTTTCCTAGCGTTACTTTGCTGGCGATACTTTCCTGGCGATACTTCCCGGCGTTCCTTTCCTAGCGTTACTTTGCTGGCGTTACTTTGCTGGCGTTACTTTCCTGGCGATACTTTCCTGGCGATACTTCCCGGCGTTCCTTTCCTAGCATTACTTTTCTAGCCTTACTTTGCTGGCGTTACTTTCCTAGCGTTATTTTCCCGGCGTTACTTTCCTGGCGTTCCTTTCCTTTCCTAGCGTTATTTTCCCGGCGTTACTTTCCCGGCGTTCCTTTCCTTTCCTCGCTTTACTTTCCCGGCGTTACTTTCCTGTCGTTCCTTTCCTAGCGTTACTTTTCTAGCTTTACTTTGCTGGCATTACTCTCCTAGCGTTATTTTCCCGGCGTTACTTTCCCGGCGTTACATTCTTAGCTTTACTTTTCAGGGTGTCATCCGCGACGTTATGTTTGATAAGAATATTTAGCGTCTTCTTGAAATTTGCAGTAGTGTCCTGTAGCCTAAAAGGCGCGCGCGAGAGTTGGTACTCGTAGACGCCTAAGTGTGTGCACGCATCACTGTTTCTTTGCAAGGTTTGCCCTGATCTCCCTGGTGGAGGACCCGTGGATGGCGGTACCGGTGGAGCTGCTTCACGGCGTCACCTACACTCTCCTGGGAGCGGCCACCTCAGCCACCATACAGCGTCTGGCACCGGTCAAGGTCAAGGCCACGTGTCAGGCGGTTGCTGACGCCATCTACATTGACATCGGTAGGGAAATGTGGTCATCCTACAAGAACAATGACAATAATTGTAAGAAGAATAATGTTGAAAATAGGAAAAAGACGAATAGGAAAGAACTTTATTCAGATGACAGTAACAGAAAAAACACACACACAAAAAAAAACATCGAAAAAAATCACCCTAGAAAAAACCGAGCTCGTATGTAGGTGTACTGTTTTGTGTTGTCCATGGGGGTTTTGTTGTTGTTGTTTTGGGGGTTTTTGTTTGTTTTTGTTTTGTTTGTTTGTTTGTTTGTTTTTTGTTGTTGTTTTTTTTTTGTTTTTTTGATTGTTTTGTTTTTTTTGTTTTGTTTGTTTGTTTTTGATTGGGGGGGGGGGGAGGAGGCTCTATTTGTTAGTTTCTTACTACTGTGGATGTTTTTTCTTGTCCAATAATTATGGAAAAGATTTCTGAAAAATCAGGGAAACGGCATAGCTGAGTTGGTAGACCGTTAGAATTGAAATGCTCAGGTCGTGAGTTCGGATCCCGAATGGGTCCCAACTTCATACGCTGGCTTGAGTTGTTGCCCCATCTTTGATACCTCCCCTCTGCGGTGGAAACAAGGCGCTAGGCCTAGATCGAGAATCCACAAACACCATCTGAAAACCACCCCAGCAGAAAACAAGATCAAACAGTCACTTATACGTTTACGTAGGACTTTGCAGTGTTTCTTTTCTTTTTGTTCGTTTGTTGTGGGGTTTTTAAGAGACTACATATATCAATATTCAGACACATACGAATACAGCTGACATGAATTTACTTGTGTGTGTGTGTGTGTGTGTGTGTGTGTGTGTGTGTGTGTGTGTGTGTGTGTTCTGGCCAGGGCGTGGGTTGGGGTTCGTGATCACTGGGCAGCTGTTCAAGATGCTAGGCGCCCGCTGGACGTTCCGTGCCTACGGGGGAGCGGCGGTCGTCATGATCGCCTTGTGGAGCGTGCTGGACTACATATGGCCTTTCAAAAATGCTGAGCAGACGGAGGAGAACGT
>JACVVK020000186.1:1035000-1120000 GCA_018292915.2 Batillaria attramentaria | reverse complement strand
GTAGGAAAACCCTACAAACACTATAATACTGAGACATAGTTTCATAATGTCCCCAAACAGGGTGGGTGGGTGTGGGGTGGGTGTTTGGGAGTTTAACGTCTTTTTTCCACCACATAAAGGTGATATCAAAGACGGGCCCACGAGAAAAAAAGGCCAGCACAAATATTTGGCCCCAGACGGGATTCAAACTCACGACCCGAGCATTGAAAGTCCAACGCTCTACCATTCGGCCACCCCGGCTCCCCAGAGACAGCAGAACAGGCTTTGGGTCCCATTGACTCTGGACTGACTGATTAGCCAGTTTTCACAGCAAGCGGTTGAAAATCTCGGCCGATAAACAATTCTGTAACAGGACATCCACCTGGCACTATATAAACTGGAAATTCCCACCCAGCGTCAGGCGTGATACTTTCCCGTTTGGTCATCCAGGCTAGTCACCGGACATCAGCTGCGCAGTCTGCCCACGAAACTCTACAGTAACAGCCGGAACAGCTTTGCTGCAGAGTGCACGCAGGGCAAGACGGTCAGTATAGAAATGAACTTCAACATTGGAACGATGATGTCTCGTGGCTCGGCTACACTAGTCTCGCTGCTGGTTTGCTGCTGCTGCTGTCTCGGCGATGGCTACTCACTGCCGGGGGTGGGTGAATCGTGGCCGGACCCTCACTCCCCACCGACCTGGCCCGACAGCTTCCAGGTGAAGTTCCAGGAGGTGCTGAAAATCGGCCCTATAATAAGAGGACCCGGGCTCGAATCCCAGCCGAGCCAAGCGGGATTTTTCCTACCTTGGTCGGCTCTCACCGAGATGAGACGTGCTGCGGAGCCCAGTGGGGAGCTTTTGCAACACAGCTGAGACTCACCCACTCCGCGGATGCGCCCCTTGTTAAGACACATCTCACGCGGACCTCCATAGCATCATCCTCATGCATAATAATAATAAAAACAAAAACATGTTGCCACAGCTTCCAAGCCCTCCCGTGGATTCCATCCATGACCTGCCGTGGGAGGAATACCACTGAACATGGTGAAGAGTTGGGGCAGAAAAAAACAAGGAGGAACAGCCCCGTCCTACAAAGTTGTTTCTCCAAAGTTATTTTCTGTTTTGTTGTTATTGTTGCCGGTTCTCCCCTCTTCAAGTCCTACCAATGACACTAGATCCGCTACGACCTCGACCGATTAGCCACATGACTGGGCTTCGGGGGGGGGGGGGGGGGGGAGAGAGAGAGAGAGAGAGAATATGACGTCAATTCCGTGAACTAAACATTTGACGTCAGCCTCATGCACTGAGCCCTCTAGTGTACTATACAAGAATTGTACAATTTGAATGTTCGCCCGCTTGCGCTAAGTGCAAACACTGTATCGCATTAAGAGCTGTACTGATCATCAAGATAGTGTACTATATTTCAAGTGTACACCACCACTCAGGAACAAAACTGTTGCAAAACGTTAGTTGACCTCGCAAAGATAGAATTAGCCTATTCAATTTCTGATCAATGCCCATTCCTATACTTGTACTTTAAATATATCAATGAAATTGAATATTATGCAAAACATACAACTATGGAATAGGATAAACTGTGGTCATGAACTTTTAGAATATCGATAATACGTTTTGTCAAAGTCACACACACACACACACACACACACACACACACACACACACACACACACACACACACACACACAGCGCAACCGACTGAGACACCCACCATGCTTTTTTCATGTATTTTTCTGTTATATTCTGCAAAACCTGGGGAACAACGCCTTTTTATCAAAGGTTGCCACTGAGATACATGTACTACCAACAGCTATTCCAGAATGAACATCGAGATGCACAATTACACCATAATCATCCTCTTTAGAGGGACTAAACGTCAGAATTTGTCACTAAAGACACAGTCTATAAGTATATATAAGAAATACGAGTATGTCCCTTTACTTCCAGCAATTCAAAGTGAGGCCACAAAATAATGAGTGAATGAGAGAAAAGGATGAACCTCGTTTCATGAGGAGAACAAAATACACTGTAATGGTTACTGGAATTGGGTAATGGGTGGCGAGGCTTACAGCTTCTCTCATGCAAGAATTAATCAGGGTTGCACATTTTTCACAGCTTCCATAGGACAAAGTGTCCTGGAAACAGCAAAGTGATAGGACACAGTGTCCTGGCCACTTAGTGGCAATAAAAATTTTAACAGGACAAATGTCCGCTTGAAGTGGGAAAAATAGGACATTTGAAATTTGTATAGGTCAATGTCCTGGGACCAACTTAAATGTGCAACCCTGATTAATATACCTATATATGTTGTCTCAAGTCTTTTCTCTTCATTTTTCTCTTTTTTTCCCCCTTTTATTTTATTTTATTTATTTATTTATTTTTTTTGGAGGGGGGGGGGGGGGGGGGTGTCGTCGTCACTTTAGTCACTGGATGAGTAGCCTCACTTTGGTCACTGGAAACTAAGAGAAATACTCAAAATGTCTGATCTACCTCGACAGCTTATATCTGCTAAGTCTGCTTGCTACTAGCTAACAATGATGCCAAGAAAAAAATGCAATGCACATTTTACGTTGAACAGGATTTCGTTTTGATAGATTTAGTTTTACCCCAGGTTTCAAGTCTCTGCCAGTTCAATCATTTGTGAGTGAATTTTTTTTTTTTTTTTTCTTTTTCTCTGGACTGGACTTTTGAAGTCAGAAATCAGTGAACGTCGTACTTAATCTAGCATGTCTCTGTGTGAGGAATATCAGTAAAGAGCATGTGTTAAGTATAATGCCACAAAACAAAGTAATGTCAACAGGGGCTATATTATACACCAAAAACTTCCGTGGGAAGACCGATCAAATTTACATGAATGCGATTTTAATATGTACATACAATGAAGTAGTTAGTGAAGTCCGTCTTCAGTATTATTATTGTAATGAAACGAGCGTTGGTAACAAACAAATACACCGGTGAAAAGGAACCAAACAAAAGAATGAACAAAACAAAAGAAAAAAAAAAAGGTTCAACTTTCAGGTAAACCACTGTCACAGCAAAACCACACATTCACACACACACTGGTTTGTAACACACAGCCCTCTGCTTGTACATGTACATGAATAATTATATGTGACGCCCCCCCACGATTTGAGTCTGAAGTCACTTTTTGAAGTTTTGATATGATCTTACAGGTTTTTTAATGCTGAATCCAATGGTGAAAACCAGATTAAAATCGGATAATTATTTTTGAAGTTATGATCTGTTGAAATGACGTACCCCATGAAACAAAATAGTCACCTCGGTCGGAAAATCGGGTGTTGCACTATTCAGCTGCATGTAACTTCCGACTCATTTCGTGGCGTAGCGTCACATATGAACTGGCTTAAATGTCACGAACACAATCATTTCCTCACGTTCCTACAATAAACACGTCCCATCTGTCAGAGAAAGATAATTCTATGGTCTTGACAAACAGCCCCCCCGCCCCCTTCCCTTCCCCAGAGATTACATGCAAGAATGTGAGAATTTCGGAGACGAGTACTGAACTGAAGTGACACCACACATGCTTCGGTTCCTGGTTTAGCCATGGATTCACGCACACATCAAAGCTTGGGTTGACATTTTTTTTCAAGGTGTCGTAAACCAACAAGTAACATATATATATATGTGTGAACCGTTCTCACAAAAAGGACCGAAGTTGAAAACTATCAATTTTAATATGCTGCTGCTAACTACTGCCAATGTACACCTGGTTACACGTACAGGTGATATATATACTGCAATATACTGGTTATGCAGCTTAATTATATATAAGAATGAAAGCTGTACTATTATTATTATTACGGAGATATCAGCGGTTGAAGTTGGCTATCCACCAGGCGGCCATACTGACCTCCAACACTCGTATCGCCTGTAGCGGCGTTGGGCCCAGCGTGACTTACGGTCCTTTTCGCGGGAACGCGTCACATATATACTACTATGCAAACTTTTTCAAGAATGTTGTACACTGATAAATACTTCTACTATGCAATGACAAATAAATAAATACAATGAGCTGATGACATTCAGTGAGAAAATCACTATACACTGTGCTCCAAAGTGAAGGAAAGTGGTGAATCTCGAACATAGTTAACCCCATCAGCTCTATTTAACTAAAAATTTTAAGGCTCACAACCCTGTGTGGAGAATGACTGCTGATTATGAGGAATGCCTGAGTAAATTCAAGAAAAATTCGAAAACAGGGCAAAAGTCCGTGAGGCGGTGGTGCGTTACTGTGACATCTGTTGTGCTTTGCAGCTCTAGTATTCACTAGGAATCTTACTGCATCTGTGTAGATCTGACCACGCAGAATATGCAGCTCGACATTGTATGTTGCTACAGCAAGAAAGCCTTTGTCCAAGCTGCTGCTAACTACTGCCAATGTACACCTGGTTACACGTACAGGTGATAACAATCAATTTAAACGTGAGACCTAGTGCTGCCACTTAGATCTGAAACCAGGGTAGACAATTCTTCACTGCGGACACACAAACAACACAGTGTTAACTGCAAGGTTCACTATGACTTCCCCCTTTCATTCCATTGCAAATACCCCAGGCTTGTGTTCACACACAGTTTTTTAAAAATTGTTTTCTCTAGAAGTTGTGCATCAGAATACACAATACATAAAAAAAAACCCAGCAAAAGTGGACGTAACATACTGGTACGTCTGATTTTATCAAGTTGTATGCCGCATTATGTGGTGGTGAAAAATGATTTTATGCCATTTCATTATTTTTTAAAGACAGTATCACAAGATCGAAGATGAAATTACATCCATATGTTACTCATTCTCATCTGATTCAGATCAAGCAAACAATGGCACAACCTATTCCGATGTTCAAAAAATGTCAATGATGACACATGTATACAATATACGGAGAATGAGGATAAATATGCTTGGTTGCAAGTCAGTAACAATCAAACGCATCTGCAGTTGCAGTCAAGTCATCTGGCTACGACAATGTGGTTTCAACTCATGCTGCTTTCACAAAGATCTAACACACACAATCACTAAGGATGTACAAGTAATTACAAACAAGTATGAAACGAGGTCCCGTGACATCTGGATATTCCAAGGCCGTTCCCCCTATAATGCAAACGGTGTACAGCACAACATGAGGCGATGCAAGATCTACTGGCCCGTGAAATTTAAATCATGAACGATTCAGCACAGTAAACTTTGCTGCCATTGTGAAACCAGTGGCGGAAAATTCAAGTTCACAAAACCCTGAGTAATACCAGCAGACTTCCTTCTAAAGGTGCGTGTCCACACGTATCGTAGCAAAGTTAATTTAGTTGTGGTGGTGTGGCTAGCAATGAATGTGCAAAGGAGGCAAAGAAACAAAGCTTATATAAAAGTGAGGGGCAAAGCCACCATGAACTGCTGTTTGACACTCCTGGTGTGACAGAAAGACTTGCCATGACTACATCTTTATACATGTATTCTGTTTCTTTGCAGCCTTTGCAATGGCACCCCCACCACTCTACTAGTGCTACAAGTCAGGCTGGGGAATTGATGAGGGAACTAGAGAGGCAAAAGCCTCCATGGCTCCCTTGTGACACAGGTCAAGGTCATTCACAAGAGTATGTTTGTAAAAGCTCTTATCACTATCCATTATCATGCCAAGTAAAGTGTCTCTGGCGCTCTGAGTTCATGGCAATATTACAATTTTCCCCAAAACAGTTTGTACGGCCTTGACCTTTGGTCAAGGTCATTCAATTTAGACCTCATCAATGTCTATCATTAAGCCAAGTTTGATGCCTGTAGTATTTGTAGTTCCTCCGAAAACAGTATGTTAAAATTCACGACAGACAGCTTTAATGACCTTGACCTTCAGTCAAGGTCATTTAGAAAGGTAGGTCTCATTGCTGTCTATCATCATACCTCGTTTGGTGCCTATACTGTTTGTTGTTTTGGAGAAAATGCCAAGGTTAAAGTTTCCGAAAAAACGCTTGCATGACCTTGACCTTGACTAAAAGTCACTGAACACAGGTATGTCTGTAAAGGTCCTGCTAATGTCAATCATTGCACATACAGTTTGATGCTTCTGATTCTTCTGGATTCTGAGAAAATGCAAATGTAAATTTTCCCAACAGACTGTTTTAATGACCTTGACCTTGAGTCAAGGTCATTTAAGGTGGTATGTATATTACTGTCTATCAGCATGCCAGGTTTGGCGCCTCTGCAGTATGTTGTTTCTGAGAAAATGCCAATGTTAAGGTTTCACAAAAATAGCTTGTACGGCCTTGACCTTGAAACAAGGCCACTGACTACATGTATATCTGTCAAGTTCTTATCAACGTCTATCATCATGCAAAGTTTAAAACCTCTGGTGTTTGTAGATTACGAGAAAATGCCAATGTAAAATTTTCAAACAGAGAGCTTTAGTGACCTTGACCTTGAGTCAAGGTCATTCAAAATGATATGTTTTGAAAGGCCTTGTGGTTGTCTATCAGCATGCCAAATTTGGTGCCTCTGCTGTTTGTAGATTCTGAGAAAATGACAATGTTAAAGTTTTCTGGACACACACACATACACACACACACAGACAGACGACGGAGGGTTAATACATAGACTCCCATTGTTACACAAGGGAGCCAAAAAAAAGACTGAAACCTAGGCTGGCATGCAGAGGCAGTGTCCTGCTGGGTTAGGGTTAGGGAACAGAAGGGCGATACCCCCACTTGAGAATCCCCCCCCCCCCCCCCCCCCCCAGTTTAAAGGCATTTAGTAGCCTCTCCTGGCATCCAAATGCAAAATACTGCCTTGATACTCACATGCAAGTCTCCAAAAATGAAGTCTGACTGTCCTATATATGCCATTACATGTTTCATGATGTGTGCAACCTTTTTCCTTCTTCCTTTCCTTTGGCTGAAACTGAAATATTTTTGGCTGATAGGATAGGAAATCTGGCTGAAAATTGCCAAATGACTGAAAATTCCCCAGCCTGGCATGTATAGTTAAAATCCCTTTGACTGTCGTGACCTCTAACCTCAAACGGACAACTGGACACGGGTGAACTACTGTGGTGACTGGCTGATGGAAGGGTTGAGAATGTGTTATCTTGTCCAAAGACAATACGGACACTCTAAAAAGCATTCCGCTTGCAGTGTAATAGGTTTGAGTACACTACCAAAATCAGTGATGGCTACTGCGAAGATTTCCTTTATAGAGTGAATAAAGAAAAACTGTGAAACACAGCCTCATGTTGCAGACCCAAAAAGTTGTGTTACGCTGACCTGTACTTCATCAGAAAGAGTTCAGTTTACAAAAAAAACAAAAACAAAAAAAACACACACACAAAAAAAAACACTACATGCTCCATTTGCAAAGATGTGTCACGTGAAACGCACATATAACATTCAAGCTAGTGTACTGGGATGGTGACAGTAAATGCCCAAACAGCTAACACAAAGGTCACCCGTTGTGTTGACACTTGCGATATGATGGAAACTGCAACAATTACAGACATGTATTGAAAATACTGGCATTAAGTTCTTGGTCACTCCAAGAGCATTTCACGCGTCCAAATCCAGCAGTTCTCAATGCAGCGTCTTCATAACCACGGGGATGCCATGACAGAGCCAGTAAAGCTCGCTGCCAGATGGCAAACTGAATGTTATGATAATAATGCATACGCAGAATTCCTCTGAAAGAAACTCGCTGACCTACAACAGTGGTTTTTCTAGGAAGTTTTCAACAGCTCACAACCATAAACACACGATTATCTCAAGGATATGAACCGATTCAACGACAGGTAGTCAAAGCTTCTCTTCGGTCTGCGGTTCATGTCCTGGTTTGACCTTGGCTTGGGGAACCACTGCTGGGGGTGGGAGTCAATGTTTTGCTCCCAGTTGCTCTGAGGTCCTCGCTGAAGTTTCAGTATCCATGTGGGGACTTTGAGCTGTCTGCAACGGTAAACAAGAACAGTAAACATGAACAGGTTTGCGCTCTGCCTCAGATAACGCAGTCCAAGTATGCATTACAATAAGTACAGTGTATGTTAGTTTAAGAACGATACAGTGAACTGAGATCCTGCTTTAGTGTTCTACAAGAGCAAATAGTTGATACATTGTACTGGCGTTTGGAAAACAGAGGCTCAGAGGTGCAGAATGGAACCGATGATATCATCTTGAAAGTGAAAGGGGAAAAAAAAATCTGATTTCAATGTTCGTGTGGGGATGGATGGGTGGGTGTTTGAGGGTTTAACATCCCTTTGTATGATTTTGCCACGAGACAGAGTTTTGGAAAAATTGTTTGGAAACAATAGCTACTGAAGCAAACTGTTTACAAAAAACAAAACAAAAAACCCCAACAAAAAACCCACCAAAACTTAATGAATGCCGCAGAGTAATCATGGTCTATGTTCACACATATGCGCACACACACACACACAAAAAAAAAATGAAACAAGGCAATGCATAACATTTATACAAACTAGCATGACAACTCTATGCACATGTATATGTACTACATTTACAGCTCAAGACAGTGAAAGTATTAGTAGCACCGAGTAGTTGGAATGACAGTAGCCAAATGGAAAAACGATCAAACAAACAAAGCAGTTTAATAACGAGTTACTTTGCCCCAGTGTGCTTTATGGTTTATGCAACAATAGACTGGAGAAGCCACGAGTCCCTCATGAGCAAGGTCAAAACTGTTGAACCCTAAGCTGAGAGAGGTGACCCCCCCCCACCCCCCCCAACAAACCCAGACACACCCTTTTAAAGGGCATGGGTATTTGTGGAATATTTGTATATATGGTACACGCTAAGAATGCTCAGTTGCTATAGTTCGCCCGTGTCGGGGTGCAAATGTATACCAGTCAATGCCGTCGATATTTCGCGTAAAGTCGTAGAATGAAGTAAGCGGCTACGTGACTTCACCTCGCCAGACCCTGGAGTACATTTGCACCCCCTCCCGCATTGTGGGGATACAGTCACCCCCTTTAGTGGACTGGAGTTAATTTGCCCCTCCTGCGCATGACTGGTAATGGTATGCATTTGAACCCCCTAATGGGCCAACTATACCAACAGAGCGCTAATAACAGACTGGCAAAGGTCCAAATTCCAATATCAAATTACGGTTTGAATGGCAAACCGTTCTAAATGCCTGCGACCTTTGTTTGTTTGTGATTGTTTTGGGCTAGCAGGATTTGGGTTGGGCGGGCTGACTGCCCCAGGGCGAGACCCACTGTTACTGCCCTTCACCCCTGCCCCCACCTCAAAGTTTTGTTCTCTAATACATGAGAATAATTTCCTGCCAACAGAAAATGTGATGAGGCTCATGCCAAGCATGTCCATGTTAATACGGTGTTAACAGGCAATACCTTTATACAGTCCCGTGTGCGAGTGCAGAGGAGGGTATGCTGGCGGGGCCCCTGGCCTATGGTTATACAGGCCTGTAGCCAGAGTAGCGGACAGCAACAGTCAGTCAACACAGGCAGTACACAGTGTAATGCCCACATAGTAAAACAAACAGTACACACTCATTCGTACAATACAAATTACAGCCATACCAACACTAGGTGAAGCTAGAAGTCTGACTCTACACACCACTGACAAAGTTTTCTATCCGACAATCACAAAACGTATGTCACAAGCACAGACACAGAACGTTTCTATCAAAAATCATCGTTAAAGGCGTAAAGGCACCATGACACCTCGTTCTCTTGTGAATATCTCTACAGACACCTGATAACTGAGATTTTTTTTTTTTTTTTTTAAACTGACAAATAAAACCTGCAAGCGACACCAAACACAATCTGTAGCGGAAAGCACACACCACATTTATCTTTTATCAAATGGTGTCAAATGTTTTTAGTCATCTCTTGCAGTACTGGAGCACATGATTAGAGATAATGAGAGATAAATCTTTATAGTACAGTGTATTGCAGAGTTACTGAAAGCGTGTCTAGCAAAAGCATTTTGTTTCTCGAAGCTGTACAAAGCAGAGACAGGCAGTGAAACATCATTGCTGGTCTGCAATTGCAAAAATGGTGGCAGTTAGTTTCAAAATTCATATTTTGATATCAAGGTCACAAGAAAACCAGAACAAATTTTGAAATAAGAGTGAAACTGAAACAAAAACTGAACATATGAATCTCCTAACTTATTAAAATTAAAATAATTATCAATGCCAGACTGCTTGGCTCAAATACCTTTATGAGTTTATCTGCCATTTTCTGTCATGTAAAAGGCACAAATCTAAGCCAACAAAAGCATTTCACTGAGGAGACACCCTACACGCTATACTAGGTCACAAACATTCACTTTTGTGTGAGGTGGTGATGGGGCTGGAGGCAAAATCCTTTCCCTGAACCGACACTGTTTTTTCTTTAAAAATTATTCGATATATTGCTTTCAAAATATTGCTGACATGTTGATGAACAGTTTATTTTCAATTAATGAAACCTGCAGGAAACATAAAGGAATTGTCTATTAAAAAAACAACAAAAACACACCTAGAAACATAACGATGGAAAACTGCCACCATGTTTACCGAGAACAGACGAACATTACATCGTGATCTGCAATGAGCTAAAGAACTGACCAGCTGCATGCCGAGGAGACGTCTGCCCCTGAGAATGAGACTGGCCAGTAACAGGACTGGTGTGGGCTGGCAGAGGTGAACCCTGTTATGTAACATGATATATAGATCTGCATTACGATGTGTGAACATTTCAAAAGAAGTGATCTGTTTTGGCCTCAGAATTCAAGATATTATAGCACAAACATTCCCTGAGAAATGTAGCGAAAGTCAGAATGGAACTCACCCCTCCCTCTTTCACTTCCGGAGAAAAAAAAAAAGAAAAAAAAAAAAAAAAAAAAAAGCGCCCCCCCCCCCCCCCCCCCACAAAACCACCAAAGGTTACATGGGCTGTAAACTCCTGTAAACGACATGGCAGATGAATTAACTTTTTACAATTACAAACAAACACTATCAAAGGAAAGAGAGTTGCTGCTAAACGCAGCATCCTACCCCCCCCCCCCCCCCCCACACACACACATCGACACACCAAATGCACCCAACCCTCATCGATGCTTGCTAATTCTTACAGATGGTTGTGACAAGGAGTTTGGAGACACCTTAGTTTGACCAAGTGATGTCCACGGACTTGTCGATCCCACTGGCCTGCACACAAAAGATTAAATCAATGCATGGAGTCACTCAGTTCATACATTCACGAAATACATGGAGAACTAGACCTGCTGTGTGCACAACACTGGACACAGCAGCTCTCAAAATGGAGCACAAAATGTTAAAACTGCTCACAGTAAATTTTTCAAGACCTATTTTCTGACATATCTAGCCTAGCGAATTGTTTGGCGTGGTTATGGTGGTGTTTAACAGAGTACCAACATGCACAGTCACAGACTCACACAGGTTGGAACAGAGGCCTAACTGACAGCCAAGGATCGAAAGAGCAGGCAGCGGCGTTAACAAGTGCTAAATGGCAGCATTAGCAAGTGCAGATTGTTCTGCATGTTCAACTTTTTTTTTTCCTTGTGAAACCATGACCCTCCCCCCCCCCCCCCCCCCCACACACACACACTACAGTGGAGATTTACCTAGGGGCAGAAAAAAAAAAAATCATGAATGATGTGTAACATTGATAAACTGCCCTGCTTATCACAATGCTGTCCCCCCCCCCCCCCCCAAAAAAAAAAGATGGGTGGGGGGGGGGGGGCAGAAATTAGCCTAGATGTGGCAGAATTTCACTGAAGGGCTGAAAAAACTCCGGAACTACCAACCCAATTCCAGACTGCAGAGGAATAAATTCAGTCAAATGAGCAAAAAAACCCAACAAAACAAACCCCCCCCCCCCCCCCCCCAAAGTTGAGTCAACGTCAAAGTATTGTCATAATAATTTTCAAATGAGTGGAATAGTGGAATAAATGGTAACTGAGCGGAAGAAATTCCACCCAAAGCGGAATATTTGGCAGGTCTGGAACACTCACCTGCCTGGTGGCAGCAGACCACCCAGAGCCAGGTTCTGTAAAGCCTTCTGTTCCATAGCTGCCTGCTGCTTCATCTGGTTCTCAATCTGTTCATAGAGGGTGTGCTCCATCCCTCGCTGGGCCCCACCACCACCACCAGGGCTAACACTGTTGCTCCCGCTACCATGCAACTTCTGAGGCGCTGAGGGGGATGTTGACAGTTTACGAGTGCCATCCAAGCTATGTGATGAAGCGTGGCCGCTGTGTGGACTTCTCTGTGTGTGTGGCATTTGGCCTAGAGCGGCAGGGGACCGCTGGCCTTGACTGTGAGACGAATGGCGGGTGAACGCGGAGGATCGCTGGCTGGGACTGCTCTGCCCCGACACTTTCCCGCCGTGTGTTTGAGGTGGTTTGGATGCAGCCTGTCCGGGGATGTTGCGCTGGAATGCAGTGGGGTGATGGCCTGAGGTAGGAGAGGACTTAGAGGTGAGCTTCTTGTGCGGGGAGTCGCGCCCTGAGTGCCGGCCCACTGTCAGTCCGCTTCTAGCTGCTGGAGGGGACGACTGTACTGGGGAATGCTGCTGCTGCTGTTGTGGACTGTAAGCAGAGGCACTGGAAGGTTTGCTGCCATTGCTTCCTCTGTCCCCGCTCGGGGAAACAAGCGACAACGGACTTCCCGACGTTGCCGTTTGCCTCAGCGAACCGCCTGCTGCCTGCGGATAGAGCTGAGAGGGGAGCTGATGGGCGGGGGGAATCACGCCGCCCATGGAATGTCTCTGGTTTGTGCCAGTGTGGGTGGCTGCAGCTGTGACCGAGGAACTTTGCCTTCCTGAGGGAGAGTGTCCCTGTGGGTGCTGCTTGGAGGAGGGCTGGGAAGCACTGCTTTTTCTGGAATGATCGTCCACGGGTGTTCGACTTGCACCCCCCTTCAGGCTGGCCATGTCCATCTCGGCCTGAATGCGACTGAGAATCTCATCACGCACCATGTCCCCTTTACTCCTCTGCGCTGCGGTGGTCGGTTCGCTCAGCAGCGAGTACATCTTTTTGTAATTTGCCTGCTGAGCAGACACACCATCAGAAGCCACGTGCACCGATGGTGGCTGGGAGCCTGAAGCAATGCCAGCAGCTGGTGAACCCGGTGAAGTCTTCCTTTGCAGAAAAGATTTGTCTTCGTTCAACAAAGAGTCCATCTGCCACTGGATCTGCGGCGATGGTTTGGACTTCCCATCTCCAGCGCTGTCCGCCTTTCCCGTGGATGAAGAAACTGTTTTAGACTGCAGTTGCTGCAGAGTCTGCTGCTGCTGCTTGGAGGTGGAGAGCTGACTAGGACCACTGCTGCTTTGGGTGCCATGTTTGCTGTTGAGGTAGCGATCAAACTCGGCAAGAAAAGGCGAGAACACTCCGGTTTTCCCTTGGGGAGTGTGAGGCGTGGGTGGTGTGGTGGGAGTGCTGTGGGCTAGGGGAGGTTTCCCTGGGACAGACAGACCCAGCGCGTTGGGCTTCATTCCTTTCAGAATCTCCGTCACCAGGGTTTCTCTCTGATGCCTGTCTCCGACAGCAGGCTGCGGCTGAGTCTTTGGTGTAGAAACAGCTGCAGCCGCCGCTGCTGCAATTTTTGCCACAGAATTGGGAGAGATGTTGAGCATATCCACGGCCGGAGGCAAACGCGGTTCATCAGCCACATCCAGCACTGTGGGAGCAGTGTTCACTTTTGTGTCTTTCTTTGGTGCCAGTGCCAGTGGTTGGTCATCATCGTCATTGCTGAGCTCAATAACATCCGTGACTACACTGGTCTTAGCCTGTCTGTTGTCTGGCAAGTTCTCCGGGCTGACCGAAGCTGGAACCTGCGGTTGTGGAGACGCTGCCGATTTTGTCACCAATATTGGCTTCTTCGGCTTCAGCCTGATGGGCAAATAAAAACAGCAAACGTTCATCAAATCTGTCAGCTAAGGACACAGCCATTGAAGTATTAAACTCTAGAAGCATCAACGAATTGTGTTTTGTTTCAAACAAGCTTTGTGGTTACAACCAGCCTGATATGAGGGGTGGGGGTGGACACGAGGGTCGGGAAAGGGGTGAACCATGAAAGGAACTCATCATGGTTGTAATTATACTATTCTGATTATAATAGTTACTTTGTTATGGCCACAAAACTCCAATGAAGACAGGCAAACCAGAATAAAATCAAAGTGGTTGATGCTCCAAACCTTCAGAAGGTTATATAATTAAAGATGGTAAATGTGGTTAAACAAGGAAGTGAAGGAGAAAAAGCATGTGACTTGATGACATGCCAGTGCCAAGCTAACCCACTGTTCGCAACTTAACAACCTCCCTTTCCTTAACCACTTCTAAACAACAACAACAACCAAAAAAAAAAACCCCCCAAAAAATCAATGAACTCTACTCACGGATTAGTCCAGCTGCCATGCACTGACCGACTCTCCTTGAACAACATCCTGAAAAAACAAACAAAAAACCCCCAACGTAATTCTATTTTTCTACATTTCTTGGAAACACCACTGCACGACCTAAGGCAGACGTATACAAGAAACGGTACATGTCTAGGGCTCAGAGCACTGTCTTGCTAACTGTATTCTGTAATTTTGCGGCAAATGTGCTGTGTGGTATGTCCAGAACTATCTGGAAAAATCCTAAATACCAAACGGCACAAACCTGGTTTGTATCCAACCCTGAGGCCACAGCGGCTTCACTTCATTGTCCAGGAACGTCTTCAGATACTCCTCCGCCGTCTGGTTGCGGTTGCGGTATGTGTCAAACATCTGCATCTTGACGCTGACGATCTGGCACAGCAGTTTCCTGCAGGACAACATGAAAGCTTTAGCCACAATGTGGAAACTAAAATGATATTTTACTTCACAGGCAACAGATACTATGACAGACATGCCTACCCCGCAATTAACGTTTCTGGGACACAAACCTTCAAAATCTGGAACACAGCACAACTTTCACAACTTTCAGTAAATCAACCAAGCTACTGACACAAAATTTAATCACTGTGTCGGATTACCTACATAAAATTACACTACGTACAAATGTATCCCAACTAGGTTAGTCAGATGACTTGGTCTTGTTTGCACGAGACTGAAAGGAAACTGATATCCCTATTTCCAGGACAGACTGTTCATTTTTTTAGTTTTCCGGGACAAATACAGCTACTCCTTGGTAGGAATGTATAATGGTCTACGCTGACATAACACCGTTTTACAAGACTTGAATGTTCACACAGTAATCTGACAAAATACTGGTGATGATGACATAAGGACCTTGAGGCGGACATCTTACACCAGGGACCAGAAGATTAAAAACATGGACACATCTCAGCATAGAAAGAAGCCCTCAACAAAAATCTGGCAAAGCCTATTGCCAGACAAAACACACACATTGCAGGCAACTACAACCTAAGTCGTGAAGTCAGTTCTGCTCTACGGATGCGAAACATGGAGGACAACGAAGACGATGCAGCAGAAGATCCAGACATTTCTCAACACCTGTCTGAGGCGCATCTTCAACATCCGATGGCCAGAGAAGATCCGGAATGAAGAGCTGTGGGAGCGAGCGGGGCAGGAACTGTGGGAGCGAGCGGGGCAGGAACCAGTGGCCAAGCAGATCCTGCGGAGAAAGTGGGGCTGGATTGGACACACCCTCAGGAAGCCAGCATCCAGCACCACACGCCAAGCCCTGACATGGAACCCGCAGGGGAAAAGGAAGAGAGGCCGGCCTCGCAACAGCTGGAGGCGGGACACTGAGGCAGAGCTATGTAAGCAGGGGACCAACTGGACTGGAGTGGCAAGACTAGCCCAGAACAGAGTGCGATGGCGAAGGGTTGTCGATGGCCTATGCTCCATGTGGAGCCAAGGGCCTAAGTAAGTTCAACCTAACAGTAAACACCTCTGAAAATACTTCTAACTGAAACAAACACCAATACACATCCATCAGAAATACACTATCCACTTCAAGAAGAAATTACTTGATATCAGGAGTCCACTTGAACTTTTTCCGTGGTCCCCTGTTGCCCTTTCGGCTCTGTCCATCAGTTGCTCCAGCAGTTGAAGTCTTCTCCTCCTCGTCACTCTCCGTGTTGGCACCTTCCTCCTTGGTGCCATCGCCTGCGTCTTCTGTCTTCTCTTTGTTCTCCATTCTGTAATGTATTGCAATTGCAAGGTAATTCAGAGAAGGACCGCATGCCACCTTTCTTAATATTTGCACAAACACTTGAAAAACAGCAATGGTAGCTTGCTGAAACTGTTCCCATTACGAGGAATAAGGGGAGGGGGCAGTGACTGAGGAAGAAAGGTTGACGGCACTGATGATTAACAGCTTTCAATCCACACCCAGGAATTTAGCACGCTTCCGGTCACAGTTACAACAAAGATTAAGGATCAATAATAATAATCAAAATGGCATTTGTAGGGCGCATTTCTTTGGAATAAACTCGCCAATCACTCAACGACACTCACGCACATTTTACAAACAGTGGACAGACATACACTGGTGAAACTGACTAGTCAACTGTGGTAAGGCTGATACACTACGCACACGCATGTTCATAAAGACAGGGATGGATTTACTCAAAAATGCCAATGAGACATTGTCTCCTTGACCAGTCATTTTTATGAGACATTTTCGTTTTCTATGAGACAGTCAAGTTCACCCGTATCACTCTGTCACATGTCTGTGCTGAGAACCTGTTCCTAAGTGCAGTGACGTTCAGGTTCTGAAAGCCTCATCACTAAAATTAGATCAGTGTAACAGACTCTATGACTGACACGGACAGCGCATCTCTGCTTCGCGTTGTCTGGTGCGCTTGTGATGTCATGTTCGTGGGACATATGACGCATTTTGCGAAATTTCTATGCGACATTTTATCAAAATATGAGACATAGTCGCACGGCGCGTGAGAAAATCGATCCCTGTAAAGAACACAGTTTGTTTGTTTCTTTTTTTCGTAAGGTCTCTGCTTCAATGACAGACACAGGGGGGAACCTACCTGTATCTCAGTACTTCTTGATCATGCTGCTCTTGCAGAGCTGGCATTACTTCATTGATGGCTGAAATCAAATGTGGCAAAACGTCAAGATTAGGATTGCTTGAAAATAGCTTAACATTTTAAAGACTTAGCGAGCATGTGCAGGTACGTGCTAGTGCCAGTGCACGCGTGCATGTGGTATCTTATTTATCTCGTTTTTAGTCTCTCTTTTAGTTTGTATTATATCTTTGTATATGTGTATATGTGTGTGTATGTGTGTGTGTGTGTGTGTGTGTGTGACATATTTTAAATTATGATCTTAGTATAAGGAGCAGAGCGAATGCATGTGTCTGAAGACAATTTTCTGTTTTTAAAAAAATGTACTTTAGAACAGATAATAAAGTATTTTGGAACTGAACTGAATTTGAATTTTAAATTTGAATTGAACTGAATTGAAAGTGGACAACAGCAGTGGCTGAAACGTCAACAGTAACTGGTTTGGTTTTGTGAGGTGATACAAAAGAACAGAAAAAAGTAGCATGCATGTTTTTCCTACAGCGGCCACTGTTACAAAGGTCTAGTAGATGTATGATAAACCAACTGTCGTTCGTGGACTTTACCGTCTTTCAGTCGCTGGATAGGTCCCTTCAACTGGTCATCTTGCTGGTTTTCACGCAATTTCTTGGCACGCTTGATCAGCGTTTCCTTCCCACACGGCAAGTGGTCGGCAAGATGAGCATAAATGGACGAACGTTTTCCCAACGCCAGCTGACGAGACCCAAGCTCGATGCTACAAAAACGGATACAAAAGACATAAGTAATAAGTATTAACTTACGTAGAAGTAGGAAGACCCGCATAAAACGCATTTCGCCTGTAAAAACAGTGACTACACAGGGCAATTGTGACAAATACCAAAATGTGGATTTATGCATTTCTGATAGGACAGACCAACAGAATCTTTCATAGGCTAAATCACTAAACGCCATAATATAAAGAAAAGAAGGATGGAGGCATAACTGACAAACAACTAAAGGTGTTTTGCTTACTCAAGCAGCATCTTGTTCACATTTCCAGAGAAGAACTTGCATTTTCCTTCTGTGGTGTCCTTGGCAGCCTGCAGACAAGCCACGAAGAAGAATTTACTGCCTTGTTTCCTACTCTCAAACTTATGTATTTGTAAAGGTCCTCACTTTGAAGTCAGCATTTGTAAATGAAGTTACTGAGTGAAGAGATCTCCAACCACATGTCACTAGTAATGTGACTGATCTTATGTAGCAACCAAATGGTAATGTTTCGAATACCAAAAATGCTTAGCAGACAACAAATGTTTATTTCTGAAAGGATTTGTTCTGTCTAGCGGTATCTCAGTGTGCTGTAAAAGCTTTAGGTATTTCGCATACTCCAGCTGCATCAAGAAATCACACAGAGTTTGAAATGATCCATGATCAAAAATGAGGAAAAGTGTGCGGCATCAAGTGAAAAAGTGGCAAAGCCATGAGTGCGCCTCTGCTTAGATATATGTTATGCTCGGGGTCAAAATGAGGAAAAGTGTGCGGCATCAAGTGAAAAAGTGGCAAAGCCATGAGTGCGCCTCTGCTTAGATATATATGTTATGCTCGGGGTCAAAATGAGGAAAAGTGTGCGGCATCAAGTGAAAAAGTGGCAAAGCCATGAGTGCGCCTCTGCTTAGATATATATATGTTATGCTCGGGGTCAAAATGAGGAAAAGTGTGCAGCATCAAGTGAAAAAGTGGCAAAGCCATGAGTGCGCCTCTGCATAGATATATGTTACGCTCGGGGTCAAAATGAGGAAAAGTGTGCAGCATCAAGTGAAAAAGTGGCAAAGCCATGAGTGTGCCTCTGCATAGATGCGTTACGCTTGGGGTGTCTGAAAGAATGGTCCCCTAATTTTATCAGTGATCGTAATAGGAATTTTGAAAACCGATCCCATCAGTGACTACCCCACACTGTCACTCAACAACCTGTGTTAGAACCGGTCCCACGAGAATTAAAACCAGTGATAAGAATTACACTGCAAATCGACCTAAACACAATCACAGTGTCGCAACACTGTATCGGTATGAGAGGTAAAGATAGCAGCGAGTCCGTCGCAAGAAGAAAGAAGCCCTGGCCAGCGGGGAACAAACTATTGTGACAGTGATTAACGTTCGCTGAAACTGGGACCACCCCCCCCCCCCCCCCCCCCCCCCCCCCCAGAGGCCACAGTGTTTACCGGTCCCAGCAAATTACCACCAGTCCCTGGGACCGGCAGCTCATAATTTTTCCGGTATTCTGGTTTTGCAAACGGTATTTTACCAGTAATTACCGGTTAACGTGATCACTGTTTATTTTTTTAAAAATCAGACTAAAATCTGTGCAATTTGGTGCGCTTTGGCATGGTCTTAAGTGCTTCAGAGGAAACACTTTTAGGGGGGAGGAAAATTTGTAGCCAAAGGTGGAAATCCACTAAAAGGTGGAGATTTTAGTCCTGATCGTAGATAGGCACCAAGCTACCCCAAATCAACCTAGCATCCCCCCCCCCCCCAAAAAAAAAAAAAAAAACCCCAAAGAAAAAGGACCAGCCCCCCGTAGTGTAGTGGTTAGCACTTCAGATCATGGACCGGGTGACCCGGGTTCGAGTCCCAGCTGAGGAAAGCCGGATTTCTCCTACCTAGATCGGCTCCTACCCAGAGCAGGTGTGCTATGGGCCCGATGGGGAGGCTGTTGCCACACAGCCGAGTTTCACCCACTTCACGGGTGTGACTTCGGGGGTGCTTCCCTTGGTATGATATGTCTTATGATGTGGATGATTACATGGCTGGCACCGCAGGTGCCGTAGTTCCTGGGCCTGGTTAATCATCAACTTAATGCCAGGATATTTATGATAGGCAGAGTGGAATGCGGCCCTGTCCCGCAGTCCAAAACCACATGGACCTCCATAGCATCATCTTGCCATCATCCTCATCTCCATCACCATGCATAATAAACAAATTGTCCCAGCTTCCGAGTCCTCCGTGTGTGTTCCACCCATGACCTGGGAGGAACACCACTGAAGCTGGCAAAGAGTTGGGGCAGCAAAAAAAAAAAAAAGAAGAAGAAGACAGAAAAAGAGAAAGGTACAGCAGATAAGGACCTGTTTAATGCTGTAAATATTCCGAGCAAGCTCTGCTGGTAAATCAGACGGCAGATTGTTTGGCACGCCTGATTCGCCACCATTGGTCTTTCGGTCTTCTGATGGGCCATCCTGCAGTTGCTCAAAAACCACTGCGTCGATTCTGTCCTGGATCGTGGACTTGTCAACCGGGTGGAGGTCAGGGGTCAGGGAAGGCGTGGCAGGCCGAAAGTCATCAAGGGTTCCATTGGGTGTTGCCGATGTAGATGCCGTTTGCTGTTTCAGAAGTTCTGCCACGGTGGGTGATGTCTTTTTCCTAATGGGTAGAAATGAAGAAAAAAATTTAAACAAACATACATTTTACGTTTTACTTTTGTTTCTTTGGTTGGGGTGGGGGTGGATGGGTGTAGGTGCTTGGCTGTTTGCTTTTTTTTTTTTAAAAGTTGTTTCTCTATAGAGAAACAACTTTATGGGACGGGACAGATTTTGCTATGCGCAGCAGCAAGTTTCAGCAATACAAAACAAGACTGTGACGTTTCTCCACACAATACATACTTTCACGCACAGTGACGAAACGAAATCTGCATCATAGACACCTTACGTGCACATTATGCTGCTGCGTTCTTTTTGGCGGAAGTTGTGAGACGCGTGTCTGTGTGTGTGTGGACGGATGTAAAAATGGCTATCTCCTAAACCACCTCGTTGGAGGGCTTTTTACTTTGAGATAAAATGGGCAGTCATATTCTCCAGACCTACCTTTCACGATTTTTATCCTGCCGCATTTTTCCCCTTGGCATGATGCCATATGTACATGATATCAGTGGGAGGTGGGGGAGGGTGGCGAAGGTTGAGGAATTAGGTGGCGGGTTGTTTGCTTGTGTGGGTGGGTTTGTGGTTCCCCCCCCCCCCCACCCCCCCCCGGCATGATGCCATATATCCCATACTACTTTCAGGGTCCATACAGTTTCACAGTCTCAAAAATTCATGACTTTTCCAGGCCAACTCTCCTATTTTCCATGACCAGTGTTCCCAATGGCTGCAAAAAGTGAGGGTCTCCTGGACTCCCATTTCCAAAATTTTGGGGATCAAATTGTAAATATGAGGGTCTTGATGACCCTCATTTCGCGGCAACTCAATTTTCAACTATCCTGCTCTGCAATGCAGATATAATGGGCAGTTATCACACACTGCCAACGAAAACATGCGAACGCCAGCCACCAGCCATTAAAGTTGCCGCAATGCGCATGCGTGTCGCAAAGGGAAACCACCAAAACGACTTCCTGTTGTCTGCTCTGTCGTCTGCTAGAAAAGGGAAAGCCTAGTAAGCCTCCAGAAATGTGTGTCCCCACTTAAAAAAACATGCGTCGCCAGTTACGCACTGATTCTCAAATCTGTGCGTCCTTTTCACAATTTTGTGCGTAAAAACGTACATTTGTGTGTCAATGGGGAACACTGATGACAACTTCCTCGCCGTCTTTCACACTGACACACGCGAGGTAGAAATTCTGAACTTATCCAAGTTATCACAGTCAGCAAGACCAATGTTCAGAGTTAGTCATTAGCCTCATGGGAAGGAGTTTGTTGGTATTCACAGCAAACAGTCCAGTGAATAATCATCAAGCTGACCGTCTCATTGTCTGGCTCAAAATGGCTTCCATAAAATTCTGAAATTCCATGACTTTTCATGACTCTTGGGATAATTTCGTAACTTTATCAGGCCTGGAAAAGCTATTTTCAAATTCCATGACCTGCACGGACCCTGTACTTTATTCCAATGATTTCTCTAACACACACAACCAGACCAATATACTTCGTTCTGTAATGTGTCTAAAAATTCCAGACTTACTTTCTGTCTGGATCAAGTGGCTTTCTCCGTTTGATAATCTTCTCGCCGTCTGGCCCAAAGGAAATCTTTTTCTTCTTCTTCTTTTCCCCATCTAGTCCTTCTTTCAATTTCTTCTTCTGCAACAAGAAGAAGAAAATGAGAACATACTACCCATCTATCACACCCAGACATGCACTCTACTCTTTGTGTAAATGTTTGACTTCTAGAGACTTGCCTGCTTAACAGCTGAAAGTCCACTTTAGAGAAAGGATCTGTCCTGTTTTATTTTTTACTTGACATTGGAAAGACCCCACAGCTAATTCCAGGGCATGTATGGTCCACATTCTTGTTCGTCTTAAACCCAGTACCCTACTTACAAATGCAGCAACATCAAGGCAAACAAAGAGACACAGGCAAGAGACACATGTGGTGCTGTAGGTGTGGACAGTGAAAAACTATTTAATCCCTGCAAAAAAGATGACAGCCGCAATTAGGACTGACCAACCTTTATTTTTCTTTTCTTGGGTTCTCCACCCTCATCTTGTTCACTCTCAGAGTCCAAAATTTTCTGCAAAAGAGCAGATACAATCTTTGCTGGTAAGCGAGAAAAACGTTGTGCCTGCAACATGACATCTGCATGGCGCCATGAGAATTCTGACTGCAGTTTGTCAGGAAAAAAATGAACAAAACAAACTGGGATTGTAAACACCGCCTTGGAATTTTGGTGCAGCTGGATTTTGCACAATGACAAGTAATTTACACAACACGTACTGAGTTTTTGTCAAACCTGACACCAGATTCCATGCAAAGAAAATTAAAATACCTTTAGCAAAATCACTACGCTGAGGGGAAATGCTATCTCCTGCCATGTGACATGTTCTGCTCTCACAGCAAAGTAGATAATTTATTCCATGGTTTACCCTTGGTCTTCCTCTTTTCTTGACACCAACAGGTGTAAACTCGGCTGCTGAATCATCCTGATCAGAAAGTGTTCTGAAATCAAGTGTGCCACGGTTTATGTAGAAACCTCCATGTTGTGTGGTCAGGCAGCTGGGCACAACCTCATCATACTGAAAAAGAAGGGGAAAACAGAAAAAAAAAGCAGGGATGAAAAACCATTTCAGAGAAAAGCAAGTTTTAAAAATAGACATTACAAACTTTAAAAATCTCTCTCAAACTGAGAAATGAAACTTTAAAAATCTCTCTCAAACTGAGAAATGAAACTTTAAAAGTCTCTCTCAAACTGAGAAATGAAACTTTAAAAGTCTCTCTCAAACTGAGAAATGAAACTTTAAAAGTCTCTCTCAAACTGAGAAATGAAACTTTAAAAAGACTCTCAATGCTTGCGAGTGTAGTATTTTCCATGCAGTACATACCTTAGCCCATACTGACAGCTTTATCCCCCCCCCCCCCAAATCCCCTTTTCTTTTTGTTCTTATCCAGTTTACCCTTACCTGAAGCTGAGTTTAACTACAAACTATAACACAGGTGCACACAGACACACACTTACAGCTTCTGTGTTGTCAATGAAAGGGTCGTTTTCATCATAACCTTCTCCAAGATCATAGTATTCATCCTCCAAGCATTTCAACTTTTTCTTCGGCTTTGGACCCTGCAGCAATAACAAATCAATTACATTTCATTTAAATGAGTTTAACTGTTACTGAAAGCACTGTGTAGTAACACAACATGACGTGTATCTTATTTTCACCATCATTCACTCAGTCATTATAACACCCCTGTGTGAGAATTTGAAGAGAGAACTTTGGTGTGTGTTGGTTCTTTCAGGAGGGGTAGGGTATTTTAAGTTGTTTTTTTTTTTGTTTGTTGTTGGGTTGTTTGTTTGTTTGTTTTTTTGCCAAGAAAATGCATAATACTGTGGTCTGGTCGTATCTACTAATCTAGGCCAGTAAATTTTATGCAAAGATTATATAAGTAATATCAGCCTGAATGAACTTGCACACTCAAAGTGGCAAGAAAGACTGCATGACATCTGAGACCTTTAGGAGGATACTTGGTCCATAACCCTGTTGGAATAATTTTTTACTAATTCTTGGACCCACTGTTGAAAGAGTGACTGCATTTTGGCCAACTGTTTGTCAGACAGCCATGTTACTGACAGAGCCACAGACGAACCAAAATTACTGGCATGATCAACACGGTTTAGATAATAAAATGTATCTTACTCATACAACAAAACAAACGAAAGAATTTTTTTTTTAAATCTTACATATTTTTCCTCAAATTTTCGGGCAATGGCGGCAACTTCATCATGGTCATCTTCCTCTCCAAAAGGATCGTCAGGGTCGATGCCTTGCGCAGGCCCTGGCCCAGCTGTGTTCTGAAAACAAAAATAATAATGTGTGTACATGTACACCAGAAACTGGGGGGGGGGGGCAGGAAGAGAAACAGAAACGGAGGGGGCGGAAGCAGAATGATAAATGAACACGCATCAACTGATAAAGCCACCAAAAAGAGACTTGTTTGGATGTGCAGAAGTTGAGAAAATATTGTCTTGTACATTATGTGTGTGGTTTTGAAACCTAGAGAGAGAGAGAGAGAGAGAGCGGAAAATTTGTCTCTGGTGTACAGAAGCTGAGATACAAAAAGTGTTGTACATTGTATGTGTGTTTTGGACAACCATACCAATTACCAGAGAGAGAGAGAGGGGGGAGAGAGAGAGAGAGAGAAAACTGGTGACTTTTCAGTTGCAGAGTTTTTCCCTTCTGACTCTTCCAAACTTTACGCATCCGTTTTATCTTCCTTTCAACTTCAGCTCCTAATCCTGAACAAACTGACAGCAAAGGTCAGCAGACTCCTAAGACACCATAAGCAAATTTCCAGCCCTCAAGTCTTCACTACCCTCTACCTCCAGGACGCGAGGCGCAGTGCGTACAGAGAAGAGCGCGCCGCTGTACCTGAGAGCGCAGACGACGCGATACGCCAGCGCGCGAGGCCGCGAGTCAGTCCCGTCAGCTGCTAGCGAGCGCCGCGTGACCCGACCTTGTCCTGTCCCCTGACCCGTAAACGCCGATACCCGATCAGCGGAATCAATCGGCACCGCATCCAATGAGGCGTGTCAGCATCTTCGCACGCGCCCGTTCGATTTTGAACGCGCACCGTTGCAGCCGATAGTGCGGAGCGCGCTCTACTGCGGAGCGCCAGCGGCGAGCCGCCTGTGCTAAAAATAGCCCCTAACCTAATTCGCTCACTCCTCCCCCTAACTCGATATGCTAATCACTCATGCAGAGAACGCGATCGATAGACCATCATGTACCTCGATAAGTGACGTCATAAAAGTTAACGTCCTAACTCAAAATCTGCATGAATGTACTTATACAGCAAAAATATATCCTGACTTACTTTTGCTAACAAACTCAACACATAGTTATCTTCTTCATTCCTTTCAATCACTGAGTGGGCCCAAAGTTCTTATATAATTTTTAATAGCTGTTTTAAATGAAGTTCGGTTACATGACCATGTTTCCAATTTCGACAGCCCCATCTCCAGGAAACAGAAGCGTGTAAACTTCACCCTAAGTTATTTAAAGTACTGAGCACCATTTTCCAACAGCGCCAAGGTCCACATACTGCTCAGAGCCAACCGGCCTAGTAAATCAGGGGCAGGTCGAAAACTTGTGGGGCCAGGCAAGAGTGAGGTTGCTGTGTGCAAGACTGCGTTGGTCGGAGCACGCATTATTCACGGCCTCCAATATGGCAGAGCAAATCCACAACCCCGGCAAAGAGACACACCACCGGTCTACATTCGAACCAAACGCAAAACATCATGCTAGAACTTCAACAACCCAAACCATACAAGACACTGCGATACAGACCGTGTGGGTCGGAACGAAAAACCAGGAGAACGCACGTTTCATGCAACGAGAACACGTCCTGGGAGGGTGGAAATATTTGTCGAAACTGTACATCTGGCTAGCCGACAAGACGAGGGGAAGGTTCAAAATGGCGAAGCCTTTCGTCTAGCCATTTTCTATGCAAGTTCGGGGCATTATCAAGCTGTGGTTGTACATCGCTACTGACATTCACACTCCAGAGACTGGGGATGGTTGGTTGTAAAAAAGGTTACCACTGTTGTGGTGGCCTCGGGATTCCCTTGACGTTTCAAAATCAACACCACATATGTCAAAGATGTACTATGTGTGGCTTAGTGAAGATAAAAAGATACTATTCCACCGATTTTTGACATCTTTTGTCCACTCACCTTTTCTTTTTTCAGTAATTCCGTGAATGAATACTCCGGACACGTTGAGGCAGTCGACTCCCCTAGAGCGAGGGTGAATCTTTGTGATTGTGGCCGTTTCTTATCCTTTTTCTCTACGTTATTCGTTGAAATCGTTTTCAGCTCAACTCTTCTTGGTTCTGCCATGACGTCTGTGGTCTATTTGTCCAAAACATCGACAAAATCATCAAATTATTGACTCGGCCCATTCCTGCTAGGCTGAATCTACCGCCATTTTGTCAAATCATGACGTCACGTGTAGTACGGTCTCTGGCGAGAAATCCCCGGAGAATCCATCTCTTGTAGGGGTGACAGGATGTCAAATCGCGTTGTTCACAGTGGTGTTCTGCTGTTTTTGATAAGAAAAAATGAGTTACAATAATAAAACAAATGGCACGTGTCATTTTACTCAAAAATGACAGGTTTTCCTTCTACAAAAAATCGTATGCTTCTGCAGCCAGGATCCCAACTTGATCTGTGTCCTATCGCATCTTCCCTACACTTGTTGTTACAGTGAGATCGCCTAGGATTCCCCGGCAAATGCAATTCACGTTCTCGCGGACATTCGGTGCATGCGGCCGTGGTAACCGACATCTATAATATCAGTAAAGTTGCGTGCTTTCCATGACAAAGTGTTCACAACTGTGTTCAGACTGATTAGATAACGCTGTACCTGTCTTGTGTCAGATGATAGAAACTTTACTGGGAGTTCTAACGACTGGCTGTCAGTGTAAACAAAACATAGCCGCCGACTGACGATCGAGCATTGTCATCTGGGTGGGGATGCGTCATACTCAAACATTTTATTTCCTCACACCGTTTATTGGAAAAGAACGAACAGGCTGTCAAGTTGCTGGTCTGTCGGCGTGGGTTCACAAAACTGAGATTCTCATTCCGTCATAGACTGTCCCTCCAGGGCCGGTTCAGTTACCGGGGCAGCCAGTCGTTGCGCGGCCATCCGTAGGTTTCAGTTCTTGTTCATGTACCAGCTCCATAATGGTAGCAGTTAAACCAAAGATCTGATTCCAAGGTCTTTGCTTAAACTGAATCACTGGAAAACTGAAGGGATGCACCTCCACCACCCAAAACAAATAAAATGAATAAATAAATAAAATCCGGCCATTGCAACGGTCCAATCGGTTTAACAACACCCCCCTCCCCCCTCCCAAAAATAAAACAAAAAATAAATAAGTAAATAAATAAAATTAAAAATAAAAACTTCAGTATTATTGAGAACCGACTTGCATATATACTCAAAGCGGTGTACACATACTCTTGGAGACTATGCAGGGGAAAGAGGGAGACTTTGTTTCTCACTCAAATGTTAGGGTGCAATATTATCATGAAAATACAATTTACACATTGTACCTCTGACACAAACTAAATGGTTTGTATTCACGCAGCTTGTTTTGTGTGTGTGTGTGTGTGTGTGCACGCGCGCGTGTGTGTGTGTGTGTAAACATCAACATTTTCAACGATCATTATAAGTATAATCTGTTGAAAATAACAACACACACACAAACAAAAACCCAGAAAACCATCAGGAACCGACACAATAAAACCATGTGTGTGTGTGTGTGTGTGTGTGTGTGTGTGTGTGTGTGTGTGTGTCTCTGTGTCTGTGTGTGTCTCTGTGTGTCTGTGTGAGTTGTGGTTGTACAATAGAACTGATCTTGAACATGTCATGATACGGTGCACCAATGATCATGAAATAAAGCAAGCAGATCATCCCAAAATAATTTATACACTCTCAGTTTTTCAACACTTATTTTCAAGAAAGAGAAATCAATGACCAGAACTCTGTCTGGACAAACAAATACTCATGGTCACTGGCTGGAAAATAAGTGAAATAAATTTCACATTTGATGTAGAATGGCATGTAACTGGTGACCTTTTGAAAATATCAGACATACATAAGACTGCATGGAGAATATATATGTGGATAGCTGTGAGATGTTTGGTTACTCTGTTATGTTGATAACAGTAAACTTGAGTTTCCATGCAATTTCTGAGAATATTCCAATACAAAATTTGTATCCCTTCAGTAACTCAGTCTGTGGAGTTCAGTAACTCAGTATGTGGAGTAAAACATTAAAAAATCCCCCCCCCCCAAAAAAAAAAACAAAAAAAAACCAACTACTGAACATCAAAACTGACACTTTGCACTGTCTCACGGAGATCTAAAATTAACACCAATCTTAATATACTGACTTTCAACAAATGGTGTCCTTGCATCTTTCTGCGATGAGATATATATGCATGTACACAATACTAGACATTTCACAAGAATGCACTGATTTTTATTCTGACGTTTAATGTGCAGATATGTGTCTAAAATTTCAACAGTACTGTTGCCAACACCCGCGAAGACATTACCGCTGAAAGACGCTAAACTTGGAATGACCTGGCAGAAATGGCAACTACACTACGTGTAACAATAATGATGTATGTCTCTGGACAGCGGCACACTCACTCCCCCCCCACTCCCTCCGCCGGGCCGCAAGCACACGCACTTGCTTGCGTTTCTCATTGTCTTTCAAAAAACAACGCCTAAACATTCTATATTGCTGTGGTTATGTTTGTCTCTTTTCTGTCCTTTCTGCTGACAGAGAAAATCATGAAGAGATTTGTGTTTTGTTTCGCTGCCGCGTCGACATTTTCATTCAGCACGCAAGTCCGGCGAACCGGTGTAAACTTCCGGCTGACGAAAATTGCAGACGAAGCTGGCATGGATGGATTGGTCGAAGCAACTTTGTTCAATCTGCTCTTATTTTTGGCGTTTATCGCCGTTTTAGGGTTGACTGTCGTAAGTCTTATTAACATACATTATTGATTTAGTGTGCCGATTCTCTCCGCTCGCCAAAGAGGCTTTTAGAACGTTGCGCAAGATTGCCAGACGGAGAAGTCAAGTTCTAAACTTGTCGCGTGGCACTTCATGCAGAGTATCGCTTGACACTGTTTACTCATCTGTGTGTGTGTGTGTGTGTGTGTGTGTGTGTGTGTGCAAAATGGAAATATAAAACAAGCAACAAGGGGAGAGGGACACACTGAGATTTGAGAGAATGTAGAACTGAAAGTCCACTGTGATTATTTGCTGGTGGGTCTGTGGAGGCCACATGATCCTTGTCTGTTCCTTGAGTGAACACTGCACTTTAGTTGCCGTATGTGCTTCTTTTCTATAGACCTCTGCAGTGTATCCAAAAATCTGTTTCAGATGGTCGTTGCAGTATATGCCACAACAGTACCAAACCCTGATCTCCATCGATATGAAAGTGAAAAATACTTCACTGACTCCAAGAAGGAGAGTGGCAGATCAGAGTTTCCAAGTATATCTGATCCACCCAGTGTTGACCTCACTGTCGTTGTGCCCGCCTACAATGAGCAGGAAAGATGTGAGTAAATGCACATGTGAATGCGAAGTGGCCATTTGGTTAGGCTTCTGGGGACTGAACGTTAGAAGCTTCTGCGTTCCCTGTTCTGGACTCCACCTCAGATGATTAGGTTTGTGGTCTTTATATAAGCAGTGGTCTTCAAGAGGTCTGTTTTGCTGCCCCAGAGTTTCTCTGCCAGTGTGGCTCCGTTCGGCCAGTGTTGTGTCCTTGCTTCTTTGAAGAGGGGGCAGGACTGCAGAATGTGTTCCGGGGTTTGAGGGGCTGTTCCGCACGGACAGTCTGGTGAGTGTGACAGCCCAAGGCGGCACAGGTGGGCACGCAGTCTGCAGTGTCCAGTTCGTAGTCTAAAGATGGTGGTCTGTTCATAACGCTGGAGCTGTGGCATCTGGTCGTTAGATGGGAACGTTAGAAGCAACCTTTGTCACTCCACTTAGATTGTATCTTCTCTGCCTTTCAGTTTGAGACTGTTGGTAGTAAATTATGTAACTGATAATTTTGACATATTATTAAGTACCACGCAAGTATATTAGTATTGCTCAGTTGGTATAGTTCGTCTGTTAGGGGGTGAAAATTCCAGTCGTGCGCAAGGGGGGTAAATGTACTCCACTCAACCACAATGTTGTAGAGATCGAGAAAAGTCACCGCATTTCAATGGAAATTTCTAGACCATCCCAGAACATGCGAGTGCAGTAACGTCAGTAGATTGCGTGACCCAGGAACGATTCCGTACTTGCCAGTATGTTGCAGAATGTTCTAGATCTGACCTGTTAGTATATAAGCAGCACTGCACAGCGTTCTGGGTTCTTCTGTTAATAAAGTATTGGAGTTCTAGCCTGTTGTATCCCGTGTCTTCTCTGCGAGTGCACCGAGAGAGAGCGACATAGCAGGAGAAAAATACAACACACAAGGAGGGGTGATTCTATACTCGCTGCGCAGGAGGAGGTGCAAATGTACTCTGACATTCTGATGGGTCAACTCTTGCACTATTTCCGTGCTGTAGTCAGCAAACAGTGCGTTTCCAGCAAATGGAAGATGAAGCAAATGAATCAAGTTTCGCTATGGAGCTGTGGATATGAATACAATTGCACAACAGTTCAAACATGAATTCTTTGAGGGTGTCTGACTAAGCAAGGAGTTGAAACACTGCACACCATTCTCCAACTCACTATTGAAAGTTGAACCATAAGCCTAGCTATCACCGCCGCCATTCACGATTGCCAAGCTCGAATGTCACACACGTGTACAGCAGAGTGGTTGAAAATGAAACGGTCACAATTACAACGGATATAAAACCAAGTGCATATGAATCTCGACAATCTTACGTTGATATTCATACATTTGCACCCCCTAACAGGCGAATTGTACCAACTGAGCTAAGTGCTACTATACAAGAACATTAGAATTATTAATCATGAAACGATCACTGTGTTGTGATTTAGCACATGGTGTATGCCACATACTCTTTGACATTTCAATCATTAGAGATTTAACATAAAAGTTGTAAACTGCAATCTGTTCGGGGTTTAGATTTTGGTGTAGGTTGGAGTAATGATCATAATTTCTTACTTATGATTTTGAATACAGATGGCTGGAAGTACATGGTTTACTGTATCACTGTGTGTGTTTTTTTTGTGTGTTTGTTTTAGTGCCTGTTATGATGGACGAAGCCATGGAATATTTAGAGGAGAGGCAGGTTTGTGTCCTCTACTGCAATATCTGACTTTTAATAATTTAAAATAACAGAGACAATCAGTAGAGCTGACTTCACATTTTGTAAAACAACTTTGTTAAGACTAGCTTGGATCAGTATGTCCATTTGTGTGTGTGTGCGTGTGTGTGTGTGTGTGTGTGCGTGTGTGCGTGCGTGCGTGTGTGTGTGCAGGTGGGCATATATGTGTGTGTGTGTTTTCCTTTCCTCAGCTGTAGGCCATACATTATTGATTAATACACATTTTGTTTGCCACAAAAGGTATCCACATATATCACAACAAAGGCTCTCAGTTGTGTATGAATAGCCAGGCAGATGCTGCATAAAAGTAGATTCTCTGGCTGACATGTTGGCAGACTCTGTCTGTCTCAGGCATAATTATGGCTTATCATGGACAATCTGCAACTCTGTTAGTATGGGTTTGCTTTCTTATATTATTTAAAAAAAAAAATAAAGGTGGGCATTTGTTTGCAGAAAACCAATCGCTCATTCAGCTATGAAGTCATAGTAGTGGATGACGGGAGCTCAGATAAGACAACACCGGTCGGTATCATTTGCACTATATTTACTTACTTCTAGTGTTTCATATACATGTACATTACTGGTGCATTGTATTCTCTTAGTGAAAGTACTGTCTGCTACATGTAGTTTGCAAAATCAGCACAAACGTTGGGTGTGGATGCCCAGTTTTGTCAATAGCAATAGGATGGGCTTTGGACAGTGGGCGGTGTTCCTTCAAGCTTTCAAAACTGAGGGTCACTTTGACTCTCTCAGTCAAATTACACAGGGCCATTTCGTAAAATCAGTGATGAACATCTTAAAAATCTCTGCATAAACAATGCACATACGTGCGTAGTAAGGGACACTGGTGGAGACAAAGAATTTGGAAGTAGGAACGAGAAGAAAAAGGAACAAAAGCCATGTTATAAACAAAATGATGAACAAAAAAAATAAAAAATGAAACCTTTCTTTGAAAGAAGGATAGCTGTTTTTGTTTCACACGCATCAACTTTATTGCAGACAGCTCTGAAGTACTCAGAAAAATACGGCACAGACAAAGTCCGAGTGTTGACGTTGGAGAAAAACAGAGGAAAGGGAGGAGCAGTCCGGCTGGTTTGTAATCATTTTTTCCACATCATTCATTGCCTCAGATACATGTACTTTGAGATTCTAAATTTACAATGCATGTACATGTATATAGAACTATAAATGACAGTCTTGCAGATGAATTTGTAGTAGACTCATCACTTGAGCCTAGTAGCTCATGTTTTCCGTTTGTACCATATCAAGTCAAGTCAAAATACTTTATTTATCCCCGTAGGGCAATTCATGCGGGCGAGCAGAAGACACATAAAAGAAGTTAAGATCACTAAATTCATATAATTGTACTCTCTCTCTCTCCCCCCCTCCCTCTCTCTCTCTCCCTCTCACTCTCTCTCTCACAAACACACACACACACACACACACACACACACACACACACACACACACACACACACACACACACATATCCACTTACACATGACAAGAGTTTCTGCTGACATCACTGCTACAATTCAGCTCCAGTATACCAGTAACACGCTTCAGTCTGATTCCAACAGGGCTGAGAATTGTACACTCAGCTCTCAACTAAATGTTCGTGAGCACATGACGTTTTACAAAGCCACTGTAATCTGGGATGGCACATCATGTTTAGTGAGTGAGTGTAAGGTGCATCATCCCTTTCAGACTGCAATACCCCTGCCTTTGCTTGTGCTTGACATAAGCGCGCATGCTGTACGTTTGCATGAACATTTATTTCCTCTGCTTTTCAGGGCATGTTGAGTGGTCGAGGGAGACAACTACTGTTTGCTGATGCTGACGGCGCCAGTAAATTCAGTCATGTTGAAAAGTTAGAGGCTGAGCTCAAGAAGATTAACACAGAAGTAAGTCCTGTCTGGTTTTTGTTTTGGGTTTATGCCATAAGGTGATATGATTTTATTTCTTGGATGTCTGGTTGCTCACAGTTGCTTTTGGTTCATTGCCTGGGAGGGTTGATCGGGATTTTACGTTTGTTGTAGTACTACCATTAAAATACCAGGCACTATCGGCAAACTTAAAACAGAGTGCCAGAAGATAAGACCTCCCTGCGAGGGATGTACAAGACCGTGGTACAGTACTTGCATCCAGTCCACTGCGTGCAGTTTCCGCCTGATGTGTGTCATGCATTCCTTTGGGTAACAGACTGACCCCCACCATGTTTACTCAAGTAAACGGAGCATGCTGTTACCTCAAGATCTCTTATTAAAGTCACACCACAAACCAAGGCGAATGTTTTAGTTCACAAATGCGATATATATGGTGACTGCTATGTCCTGGTGTGGTTTTGCTTGGCAGCCCTGTACTGTACGATTAAGATGATGTGTCTGCTTATAATTATCAGAATGATGTCAGTTTTGACTATGTTGACAAACACTTTCGGATGTTATAATTCGCAAATCTCCATTCCACAGGAAAATCTTGTGGTAGTCTGTGGGTCAAGAGCCCATTTGGAAAAGGAGTCGGTGGCACAGGTACGAAAGTTGCGACCATGATTGTGTTGAGGATGAAATTCTGGTAAAAGTTGGTGTACTCATTGCGCACATGCAGCCACGATATCTGTTCTTTGTAACTAAGAGAAAGTTGTCGAGTCTGCTCAGTATTCATGGTAGGGTTTGTTTTGTTATGATTTACATGTTGTCACATTTTTGTCCATGCTGTTTTTCCGCCACTGATGTGATGCTGGAATTGGGGGGGGGGGGGGGGTGTAGGGGGGGGGGGGTGTAGGGGGGGGGGGGGCAGTGTTACATAAGTGTCCTGTCCTCTTATGTGACAGAACTGGATGCATTTCTACTGATGTTGTATGGATCTGATTTAGACTACGTAATAATACACTCACAATATACTTTATTGAATACTTTGTGCTCTTGAATATTCTATATGGCTCTCATTTGTGACGGACAGACACAGGATAGGTTTTTGTTGAAAGTGTAGGCACTGTATGTGAATCTTCTCTGCCAGGTATATTCACGTCAGTGCGTTTGTTGCAGAGGTCACTGTTCCGGACATTCCTGATGTATGGGTTCCACTTCTTGGTGTGGTTTCTGTGTGTACGAGGGGTGAAGGACACACAGTGTGGCTTCAAACTGCTGACGAGACCTGCTGCTGAGCTTCTATTTCGAAACCTTCATGTCAACAGATGGTGAGCGTATGGAATGGAATGGAATGCGTGAGAGCACTGAGCTACGGGGGACACCAAGCTGTCCATGTCAGGTTGTGCCCCTTTAATCATGGCGCCTGCTGGATGGGGTTTTACATAGGCAGACACAAGGGATTTTTGTCTCCTCCTCTTTTTTCAGTTTTTAATTTTATTATTTTGTGTCATAGATTTTATTTTTCAGGTGTCTAATACAAATGGTGTAGATGTTTGCGTCCATGGACAGAAAACTTGAGAACGACATGTATTTTGCTGTGTGTGTGTGTGTGTGTGTGTGTGTGTGTGTGTGTGTGTGTTCTTCTGCAGATTTTCTCATTTGTGTATAAAGTGGCTCATCTTTTTTGCCATGCTATTTGTTCCTTTAGATTCTTTCCTGTATGGTTACAAAATCAAGCTACCAGTAGTTCAGATACCCATAGTGACCCCTATTAAACTGGAAAGACAACAGATATGTAATGGACAGCTTTGTTTCGCCAGTTCACTTATTTTAGGCGTACCTCATATGTTTCAGGGCGTTTGATGTGGATTTGCTGTACCTGGCTCAGTATTTTCGTATTCCCATCGGGGAGGTAGCCATCACTTGGCATGAGATTGAAGGTCAGTTGTTGTCAGACACAATTCCCAAAGATGAAATGTAACAAAACAGCATCAAATTTTGTAGTAGTTCTTAGGTTCAATAACCCGCATTAGTTTGGTGCAGTCAGTTTAATTGGTTTCAGCTGCTGCGTATTATGTACACACCATTGATTTGATCCATTTACTTTCATCAGTTAAATCACAGACGTGCAAGCAAAGAGTCGCACGAAAGAGGTGACTGCATTGATTTTGGTCTTGATTTGTAAAGTTGCCAGCTTTTTAGAGATTGCATGTTATTTAATGTGAAATGATCTGGGTTTTTTGTTTTTTTTTGCAGCCCTGTCACTTTAGCATGTGTGTGTGTGTGTGTGTGTGTGTGTGTGTGTGTGTGTGTGTGTGTGTGTGCTTGGCATGTGTATGTTAACATTTTCCCACCCAATGTTTGTGTGCAGGAACAAAGATGGTGCCTGTCTGGAGCTGGTTACAAATGGGTCGGGACTTGTTTCTTATACGTCTGCGATACATGCTAGGGCTGTGGAAAATTTCCTCTAAAACGTCATAGTTCACAATCCGTGTAGCAAAACATTGCTTGTACAGTATTTCCTCGTTTTGAAACCATTATGTTCTTGTCTTCACTGCTTGTGATTGGGTGGCTTCGCATACAGCGATACAGATTGTAGAGGCAGATGCCAGCTGAATTATTTTGTAGTGTGATCCTGGCAGAAAGAAAACAAAACAAAATCAAAGGTAATTAGGTCTAGCTGATACATGCCGTCACGTTGGGACGGCTAAGCAACAGTCGGTGTCTAGATTCTCAATGGCCAAAATTGTGACCCTCCACTACGAAATGAGTCTTCTTGTGCTATTTGTTCATGTTACAAGATGACTCATTTCGTGGTGGAGGGTCACAAATATGGAAAAATTTCCACTTTTGTCTGAGGCCAACATGTTCCTCCCATTCTAGCATTTGAAAGCCTTCCTAGAAAACATTTTCCTCTGTCTTTGTGGCTCCTTGACAAATGTGTGGTTGTTTTTTTCTGTTTATTTCAGAAAACATTTTGTGAATATAGGTATTGGACATGTAGTATCGTACAGTTTATTGAACTATATATTATGTAGTTATATTATGCTATGTTGATAAAGACAGACATACTGTTTTCTCTTGAAAAAAAAATCACATATACATTGGAGTGCATGTACTTGTATGAGATATTTGAATGTGTCATGGTGATGTTTTGTGAACAGGGCAGCTGTGCACAAATGAGCTCACACAGATAGGTGAGGCAGTGAATGAGTTTGAATCGTGACTGTAGTAGTGTAAAATTAGTGGGGTTTTTATGGTGGCTGGTGTGCATAGTGTTTTCTTCAGAGCTAGGCAGGCACAGTATGAACTGTAGCAAGCGGTCTGAATAAGTGATGTTTTAGATATTATTTACATATATATTTATATATATCTTTTGAAGGATGCGGACATTAGTACATTTGTTTTGTGGTTAAGACATCAAAAGTGTTTGTGTGTTGTTGTTGATCATCGGACCACGTGTTTTTTTTCCCTTTCTTTTTGTATGTCTCATTTTATTTGGCTAGTCACAATTTTTTTAGTGTGCCGTGTGGCAAAGGAACTTTTAAAAAAAAATTTTTTTTGAAGTGATGGGTGTATGAGTGTGTGTGTGTGTGTGTGTGTTGGGGGTGGGGGGGAGAAAGGGAGAGATTTTTCTTCAAATTTCTCTTTTGACCACTTGCTTTTGGCAGCACTCAATCATGTTATAAAATTGTATACAGCCTGCTCCCCATACCCATGCCACGCACCTGAAGAAAAATCAGTTCGCTGGAGGGGGAAAAAAACCCCCTTGTTTTTGCACATGATTTGAAAAATGTATATAAATTGCTTTTCTGTGTATTATTTCTGTGTAATTTGTATTTGCTTCTTTCCTCCTCTTTTCTTGTCTTTTTGGAATGGCTCTTACATGATTGTTTCTCCCATGATGTAATTTTTGTCTTGAATGACATTACTGTATGATGTGCTTGTGTATGGTTTAAAACTGACATCAGCTGTTACAATGTCTTTGAAGAAGTATAAATGGAACTATGCCTTACTGTGTGTTCTTGTGTTGCATCTTTGAACAGTGTTCAAGCACAGGGCCACTGTTCATTTAAATGTGTTGAGCATTGTAATCGTGTTTCAGACAAGCAGACTGGGTGTCCAGATTCTCAATGGCCAAAATTGTGACCCTCCTCTACGAAATGAGTCCTCTTGTGCTATATGTTCATGTTACAAGACGACTCATTTCGTGGTGGAAGGTCACAAATATGGAAAAATTTCTGTTTCTGGTCAGTTTGTCCTGAATCGTGAACGCTTGTGGATACAGATGTCTGTCCAATCCTGCACTAACCTGTGTGTGTCTGCTTGCTTAAAGGGTAGATATGCCACCAGAGAGGCTGCTGTTGCTGTTAAGCATGAGGCGGATATGTGCCTGTGTTTACTGCACACGCTCATGCATACACACGCTGAGAAGCACACACGGACTACAGTATAACACGTCCATGAAAGGGGTCGCCTCACAGAATTGCAGATACTAGAGACTTCATCCACAATGAGGGTTCCCTCTCGTGTGTGTGTGTGTGTGTGTTTGTGTTTGAAGAAGTTTAACTTCTTATTCAGGATAATACTTCATTCGTAGAACCATGTCTGGATGGATTTGAATTAAAAGAATTTATAAAAGGCCCCCCTCCCCCCCCCCCCCCACCGCCCCCAAACACCACTGCCAGCATTGCCCTCACTCCACTTTCCCTCTCTCCAAGAAGTGTTTTTCAGCCTTTTTGGTTCCTGTGGCATCCTCCCCCCCCCCCCCCCCAAAAAAAAAAACAAACAAAACAAACCAAAAAAAAACCCACAGAAAAAACAACAAAACAAAACAACACCCCCCCCAAAAAAAAAAACAACCAAAAAACAAACAGCACACCCCCCCCCCCCCCCCCCCCCAAAAAAAAAAGAAAAAAAAAAGAAGAAGAAAACAGAACAAAACCCAAAAAACCCAAAAAACTGAATCTTACAAACCAAAAAAACTAAAAACAAACAAGATCACTAAGCCCTATGAATAATAAACGGGACATAGTTTGTAACCTCTCCCCTCCCCTGCCCGATTAACCCTGGTCTAGCAGAGAACAGAATATTGAATATTGTGGACAAAATTTGGCTGTTTCAGCGTAAGACAAATTAATTCCGCGGGACAAGGGTTACGAAACAAGATGCCACACATGTTGCCAGCATATTGATAACCTGAACTCTGCGCAAAGGTAGCGTGCACCGTCGCTGTTGTAATAAAAGACCATCAGAAATACAGCTGTTGGCGTCAGTTAAAAAACGGGTAAACGCACACAAAACATTGACACAGCTGTACACTTGACGTCAATAAGCTCAGGTGACGAAATCTTTTTTAACCGCTGAACCACTGGATAGTGACGTTGCGTTTGATAGGATCTGTGTTTAATGAATGCAAATGTAATAAGTGGATTTTTTTTTTAGCATCACCCCACATTTACGTCTGTTTGCTGAAAAAACAGTGCTAATATCAGAAAAGAAGCCTGGTCGAGAAAACTGTGCTTATACATGTCCCACAAACAGAAATCTAAGTCATGCCAAATTATAGAGTAAGCTATACGCGAGCATCATATCATCATTCATGCTGCTGTGCTGACAGCGAGATGTGGTGAAGATTTCTTTAGCTTGAGAATTCATTGGTTGATCCGTGTTCATTGGAGAATAACAGCTCGTGTAAGTATGATTAGAGTTCACCGTCACCACAGTGTTGCAACGTGTGTCTGTATTAAATTCAAATTACTTTGTTGTACCTTTTGGGAAATTCGTTTGGACTGTTTAGCACAATTTTTCTAAGTTTTCAAGTACATCAACACTTCCCCCTTTCTTTTTTTCATTTTCCCCCCCCCCCCCCCCCCCCTCCCCCCCCCCCCCCCCCCCCCCCCCCCCCCCCCCCCCCCCCCCCCCCCCCCCCCCCCCCCCCCCCCCCCATCTTCCTACAAGTTGTTAAGAACAAGGTCGCTGTGCAGAAAACTAAATTTGTAGAAAATCTTTTTTTCCATCCAGTCCCCGTTCTGCCCCAACCCCCCCCCCCTTCCCATCCATCACCCATACACCATTTTCTTCCTACACGTTGCTAAGAATAAGGTCGCTGTGTAGAAACTAAATTCATAGAAAATACTATTCGCGTATTTGAAGAATTTGTAAAAACACTTACACTGACAGTATGCTAGACGGTACTAATATCTGTCCTTGATGCAGGGCTTGTTTCTGTTAATCTATTAATGGCACCGTATTGGTACTGTTACACAGCTGCAGAATGCCTGTAGCCTTTGGAAAACTTCAAGCGGGAACGGCCAGAAAGCTGGCCACTGGCTTCCTCGTGGTTACCGGTGGCTTGCTGATCTGCAGGGCCTTGTTCGCATCCTCTGCTGCAAGTACCACCCCCATTTACACCGGCAAGCGTCTGACTGCCACCAATACCACCGTATCTACCATTGCCGCTACAGCGTCAACCCCAGGAACATCGCCGGTTGAGGAGAGGGTGCTGAGATTCATCCCTGAAAGATCAGACCTCCATCTGTCGTCATCAGCACGCAGGCCTGGCAAGGGTTCCTTCGTCTCCTCTCCTTTCAACTACGACAACTGGCAGAGGAATTTGACAGTTCTGGAAGCGTTTGGCGTGAATTCTTTGAGATGTCACATCCCCTGGCTGAAAAAACCTGCAATGAAGAACTCTAGCTCACGTTCCGGACCGACCCAGCTCCAAGGGTCCACTTCCCAAACACCACGCGACGGAGCAAACGCAGTCAACGCGGCTGCTAAGAAGCTAATCGTGTGGCAAGCCTTTGATACCCTGCCTCTAACGGTCGATGGATCTGCAGTGTTTGAGCGGTGTCCCGTCAACACGTGCACATTGTCCTCACAGCCTCAGCACGTGCCACAAGCCGATGCCGTTGTCTTCGATGACGGGGCCATGGTGCGACAAAAGCCACCAGTCAGGAGAAGCGATCAGATTTTCATCTACCACAACATGAGACCCAGTGCCGAGGTGCGACTTCAGTACTTCTTTGAAGCATGGAGAGCGGCATTTAACTGGACGTGGTCGTACAGGTTGGACTCGGACATCTTTCAGCCGTTTGCCTATCTGAGAAAGACGCAGCCTGCACACTCGCTTTCCTTCTACTTAAACGCCGCGAAAAAGAAATCTGCGCTCGCCGTGTACATCAAAGAACACCAAGGACAGAGTCAGAGCAAACTGGAAGCATTCAGCAACCACTTAGAACAAGAAATGTCTCTAAACGCGATCGACGTCAATGACATGAACGCCAGTGTACCGGGATTCAAAACCTGGACAGACGACAAAGGCCTTTTGAAGAAATACTTCTTTCTCCTGTCATTCGAGAAAACCCTTTGCGAAGATTTCGTGACCGAAACATTTTTTGATGCCTTTGACCCCGAAATTCACGCATTGCCTGTCGTCCGGGGAGCGGTTGATTACAAGCACCTTTTCCCGTCTTCAACCTTCCTAGATGTGTCCACAGTGGGAGGGCCCAAAGAAGTCGCCAAAGTGCTGACCAGACTTGCGGCCAACAAGAAAGCGTACGCGGAGATGCTGTGGAAGAAGGCTCACTACGAGAAGGTGGACGGACTGCCAGCGGCTTGGTGCCAGTTGTGTGAAAAACTGCATGGTTTCCATGGCGACTGTCACTATGACGACATGCAAACCTGGTGGTGGGGCACTGGGCGTTGCCACCCAGCGAAAATTTTCTGATGCAGACACTTCCTGGCTCGGCGGTGGCTGTGAAGGAGACGGGTGGTGGCGGCGGGTGTTTTTGAGGACTATGGACAAGGAATGCTCCGTGCATGCTGGTATGTGTTGATGACCACAAACTATTCTAAGCGTAGACAGCAACAAGGAACACGTTTTGCTTGACTAGTCACAATCACTTTTATTTATCACACTGACAAATTCCGGTATCACCAGTAAACCAAAGAAAGGAACAATACATCAGAACCGTCAAAAACAGCTGAGAACATAAGGTAGCATATAGATAAGGTAGTATCACAGATTCTTAGAAGAGAGTGTTGCTGCATACTTATGACTGGAACGGTAGATACACAAGGCAGTGAATATTTATCACGACCGACATTTAGAATAAAGAGTCTTGTCACAGAATGTGTCTGAGCAGTTTGTTGCACTCTGTAGTTTCAAGCAGACAAGATGGTCACCAGCCCAATATGTTGTTTTTATTCAGTGACCTGCTGTGTTAGGGTGGCTCTTCTCTAAGGGGAACGCTCCTTTAGTTTCCTCGCCCCAAATGTTTGGAACTCGCTGCCAGTCGAACTTCGTGACCTTCCCACACTGTCCCTGTTCAAATCGAGCCTGAAAACCCATCTCTTCCGTCAGGCCTTTCACACTTATGAGTAGTCTACCATTGTTTCAGTGCCTTTGACTGCAATTTTTCATCTGCATCAGGCCGGGTAGTGCATGTGTGTGTGTGTGTGTGTGTGTGTGTGTGTGTGTGTGTGTGTGTGTGTGTGTGTGTGTGTAGCGCTATGAGTTGCTTTCCTGCGAGATTAAGCGCTAAACAAGTACTATTCATTATTATTATTATTATTGTAATGCCATGTATCGGGGAGGAACATACACAAAGTGCAATGCAATGCGAACTTAAGGTGCGGAAACAGTCGCACATTGTTCAAACATTGAATACAATGAGTAACAATAACACTTGTAATAAAACTTATGACAAAGTACATTTGTGAGCCAATAACCAATACAATAACCACCAAAATAACAATAAAACCCACATAAACCGCTAACATGCAGTTTTAGCATCATTCATCTACATGCATCATCATCATGAACCTGGTCAAACTTGCGTAAAAGTAGAGAAAAGCTGTTGCTCAACATTGTTTAAATATCTGCAAAACAGCAAAGGTGAAAAAAATTCACTTCTCAAAACGTCTAGGTCAATTTTTAGCAGCCGCCTGACACATTAAGGTCCCTGGGAACGATAAACTTGGACATAGTGAAGGGCTGCCCCATCAGGATCATGTGGTCCCAGCGTGATCCTTGAAAACCAGTTAAGATAAAAATTTACCCCCTCCAAATGCCTCCCTCACTTTAAAATTTTTTTCACAGCTGCCTGACGCGGAAATAGCCCTAGGCACACTGAACTTTGACACGGTCAAAGGATTACCAATACGAATCATGTGGTCACAGCGTGATCCTTCCCTTTGCTGCGCTGGAGTTGGAAATTATCTTCACCAAGAATCTGGATGGTATTTGTCAGCATTTTGTCATGTCAGATTGCTTGCAGTTAGCACCGATCCAAGGGCTACCGTTCTGTTCATTTTGAAACTAAGGAGCTGGTGAAGCAAAGCCATCAAAAAAATATACGGAATGTTGCTGAACGGCGAAAAAAGCTAAAATCAGTTACAGGACTGGGGAAGTTTGTCCCCAGCCATCAAGACATCTGATCCCTAAGTGGACACTGACCAGTTGTAAAACAACTTTGTTCACTTCTTCTTGGTAGTGGCAATAAAGGATGTGTTTTGCCTGACACTATGTGCTGACTCCCTCACTAAAACATTCGTGTGCATGCTCACTCCCCTCCCCTATCACGTGATATTGCAACATTTTGTACAGGGTGGGTGGGTGTTTGGGGGTTTTAACGTCCTTTTCCACCACATAGGGTGATATCAAAGACGGGGCAACAATGAAAAAGCCAGCACAAATTATTTGGCCCCAGCCGGGATTGAACTCACGACCCGAGCATTAGAAGTCCAACGCTCTACCATTCGACCACCCCGGCTCCCCCTTTTTGTACAGTCGGTGGTCAAAAATTACATGTAAGTAGCGAACAGCTGTTGCTCAACATAGTTTAAATATCTCCAAAACAGCGAAGGTGGAAAAATGCCTCTGTACGTCTTTAGCAGCTGCCTGACGCGGAAAGGGCGCTAGGAACAAAGAACTTGGTCACAGTGACAGGCTGACCCATCAGGATTATGTGGTCTCAGCGTGATCCTTCAAAACCAGTTAAGGTGATAAAAATGTACCCCTCCAAATGCCTCCCTCACTTTTAAAAAAAATAAAAAAATTCACAGCCACCTGACGCGGAAAGAACCCTAGGCACACTGACCTTTGACACCGTAAAAGGATTGCCAATAAGGATCACGTGGTCGCAGCGTGATCCTTCTCTTTACTGCGCTGGAGTTGGAAATATCTTCATCAAGAATCTGGAGAGCATTTGTCAGCATTTTGTCATGTAAGATCGCTTGCAATGAGCACCGATCTAAGGGCTACCGTTCTGTTCATTTCGAAACTAAGGTGGCGGCGAAGCAAAGCCATCGAAAATGTAAACAGAATGACACTAAACAGAAAAAAAGGGTAAAATCAGTTAACGGACTGGGAATTTTTCACATCTGATGCGTTTGTTGCGCACTGAGTAACTCTGATGTAATGTTTTATGCTTATTATCTGGTTCTGACTACCTGTGTCTTGATGTCAATGAAGAAACAAATGTTAATTCTTATATGTACAAAACGTATATCTGTAAACAACAATAGTAATAAAAACTATGACAACGTACATTTGTGAGGCATAAACCAACACAGTAATAATATTAAAACCAAAATAAAGTGCTAACACGCAGTTTAAGCATCAGTCATCTACATGCATCATCATGAACCTGGTCAAAATTACATTAAAGTAGAAAAAAGCTGTTACTCAACATTGTTTGAATATCTGCAAAACAGCAAAGGTGAAAAACATTTACTTCTCAAAACGCCTAGGTCAATTTTTAGCAGCCGCCTGACGCGTCGAGGTTCCTGGGCACAATAAACTGTGATGAAAAGACAGGCTGCCCAGTCAGGATCATGTGGTCCCAGCGTGATCCTTGCAAACCAGTTAAGGTGATAAAAATTTACCTCCTCCAAATGCCTCCCTCACTTTAAACATTTTTTCACAGCTGCCTGACGCAGAAATAGCCCTAGGCACACTGAACTTTGACACGGTCAAAGGATTACCAATACGAATCATGTGGTCACAGCGTGATCCTTCCCTTTGCTGCGCTGGAGTTGGAAATTATCTTCATCAAGAATCTGGACGGTATTTGTCAGCATTTTGTCATGTAAGATTGCTTGCAATCAGCACCGATCCAAGAGCTACAGTTTTGTTCATTTTGAAACTAAGGAGGTGGCGAAGCAAAGCCATCAAAAGTGTCAATGGAACGTTGCTGAACGGAAAAACGGTAAATTCAGTTACAGGACTGGGAAATTTGCATTGTTCATGTGTTTGTTGTAGCGACTGAATAAATCTGGTGTAGTGTTTCATTATTATTATCTGATCCCAATAAAAATACCATCCACTACCCGTCTGCACTGATGTCAATGTAGGAACAATTGCTGTTAACACTTTCAGCCCTGCCACCGTATCACCTACGGTCTCACAGACCCTAACAATAATATGCGTGCATGTGACCGACTCTCATACGCTCTGCACAGTGGAAGATTCCCCTATAGGATGGATCCGACACTTCTTAAGAAAAAGGGTTTTGTATGCAAGAGCCCAGCTTTAGATCTAGCACACTTGAAAAACTCCCAGGCAGAGAGCGTTATCGCTATTGAGATTCCTTCAGGGCTGAAAGGGTTAACTGCTATGCAGCTATGCACAAAACGTGAATCTTAATAAATAGCAATGGTAATAAAAAACACATGACAAAATACATTTGTGAGTCATAACAATAAGTAATAACAATAAAACCCAAATATGGATGTCATGGATGTCCCGGCATTGGCCAGACCGGTTGCCCGGTCTTTGATATCACCCTTACTTGGTGGAAAAGGACGTTAAATTCCCAAACAGCCACAAGCAGCCAGCATCCTAGTCGACATCTCAGCCCAACACGCGGACACCAGAACACCACATTACTCACAACTAGACAAATAAACATGCAGTTGTGATCACCACGATGACTCATTATCTACATCTCGACACCCTACCGTGGAATATGCCGCTCCATTCGAGTGCTCTGTCGTATACATGGGTTCACTGTTTCTTCAGAGAGAGAGAGAGAAAGAGCACCTGATACAGCACTGGCGGGTACTCTAAATCCTCTTAAGAAGGTACCTTTTGGCCATATTCCGGGTTGTTGAACAATCTATAAGTGTTTGTATCGGCTGAGAGAGAGTGAGAGAGAGAGAGAGATCTTACATTCGTGGTAGATACGGACTCGATGACTGTAGCCCCATGTAGACGTCAGAATCCGAACGAGCCACAAAAAAAAAAAAAAAAAAAAACATACCACTAACATGCAGCCAGTACAACCACACAATGGAAGTGGAGGTATCATAAATATAGCATAATATCCATGCTCATTCTCAATCCATTAAAATCTATCAATATACATATATATAAGTATAATTATGTATATATATATATATTGTAAATAAACTATCAAGTGATATTGCAACTTTTTTTTGTACAGTCCTTGGTTAAAATTGCATCAAAGTGGAGAAAAGCTGGCGCTCAACATTGTTTAAATATCTGCAAAACAGCAAAGGTGAAAAAGTTTACCCACTCAAAAAATGAGATGAGGCATGTTAGAAAGCAACTTGTGCATAAGAAAACTGGACGGAAAAGTATAGATCATGAGTTTCAGCCGGTGAGGGCTTCAATCACACATGTACAATATCAATAGGGTGTTTTACAGCGCGCGCGCGTGTACGTGTGTGTGTGTGTGTGTGTGTGTGTGTGTGAGAGAGATTGTGTGTCCATGTGAGTGCGAAAACACACAAGTAGTCAATGTAAATATACCAACAGTTTTACAAATATTTAAAACAATGACCCAAAGCTATACTTGACTGGCAGACGTATTCAGAACAATACAGAGTGCAGAACATGTACTCTTGAGATTTACAGGGATTGCAATGAAAGTCTATTATACAATGAGGTACAGTCAGTTCTATAGGGCTTAACGCCACGCAAGCAACAAAGACTATTTCGTGGCTAAGCAAAGACCTCCTCTGCCAGGTCATTAAAAAGACATAAGGCTATTCCGTAGAATAAGATTAAAAGGCATTGGACTGGAACCCCCAAGGGAAACGAAAAGTTGGCAGACCCAGGCAGGCTTGGCAAAGAAGCACGGGACGCTGAAGTGAAGGCAGCCGGAATGACATGGGCCGAGCTGAAGAGGCTCTCCCAAAACTGTGTTCGTTGGAGGAGTGCTGTTGTGGCCCTTTGTGCCCGAGCGGAGCCAGAGGCATGAGTCAAGTAAGTCAAGTAAGTCAAGGCTATTCCGTATAATAAAATGTAAATATAGATTCAAAATCTGTCTGGTTTAAATGAGAAATTTCTTTCAAGACTAAAGTACTGAACACACAAGGTCCATAACAGTCTGAAAATTTAAGAGGTCTGTATTTTATAAGACAGGCTGACCTCTTTCAGGAAACTGAAAATGCTGTCAGGGGGGACATCCCTGAACAGCACCTTCAGAGAATCTGCACAGTAATGTTTGGCACGGATCTCACTGAGATCCGTGCACAAGATGAAAAAATGTTCAACAGCATATGGTTGGTGGCGATGGGACACACCAAGGGTGGGGGGGGGGGTTTCTTCCCCCTTTAACAGATAGGAATGGGTAACACAGGTGAGCCCAATCCAATGAGGTCCAACTGCAGCGAGCCTGAGCGTAGTCTCATTCTCCAAATGCACAACATTCGCAACTTTTTACGTCTAAGTGTAAGTTTAGTGTTCAGGGTGTACAGTTCAGTGTGCAATGGCATCCATACCCACAGAAGCACACACGCCGCGCACTGCACAAAACAATCACACCTATCTATCAGATGAAGCAGAGGACGACGAAGAAGAAGAGGAGGGTGGACGCTGGGTGGGAGAAGAGACTGGTGACGTCACATCTGGTCCATACGCCGTGAGGGTGCATCCTGGAGCCTCCCGGGAGATCTGTCCGCAGCAGCTGAACTTGCCCAGTGTCTTGGTCCACACTCCACTATGGTGGTGATCTTGCAGTGTCACTCCACACTTGCTGGCCTCTGTATGGACAGAGACGGAGAAAGTTCAGTTCAGTTCAATTCAGTTCAAGATGTTACCTCGGCGTTTTTTCCTGCTCAATGCCCGAAGTGGGTGAGGAAAAATAAAAGACTATGATTAGACTTTGACTTTGACAAGCCCATATTGCCCTTCATTCCATCTCTCATTAATCTCCCCAGTTTCACCTTCAACACTGTTCCAATGCTGGGCCCGTATGTAAAAGTCGAGGTTAGGGCTTTTAGCCCCGGGCTGGAGTCTAACCTCAAACTAAACTAGTTCTAGGGTTAAATTTGCTGTTGTTTTTTGTTTTAAATCAATAAGCAGGCCCATTCCAGCAAGGTGCCTAAGCCGTTATAGAAGGATTTTTTTCCTTCTTTTCTTCACTTCCTTTTTTATTTTGCTTTTGGGTTGCTTTTGTCCTAGCCTGGGTTAGGCCCGTAGCCGTGGGTTAAATTAACCTCGACTTTTACATACGGGCCCTGGTTTAGTTCACAGAGGCCCTGGCACACCCATTTAAGCCAGAAGTCACTGACTCTCGGCAGGCCTCTGTGATGCCGTGATCACACACAAGGAAGGAAGACGTGTTGTGATGTGATGCTCCATTTCAACACTGGGACTGTTTTCATAACTTGACACTGACACTGAAGAGATCTAGTATTCAGCTACCATTAAGATAAGATAAGATAAGATAGATTTATTGCTTCTTAGTTACAATTAAGAAGAATTTGCTTTGCTCCTCTTGATAATAAAACACAATTGATATACACAAACATACCATATAAATACATATACACATTCACACACTCAGTCATTGGCTAAAACACAATTTAAAGAGAAGAAGCACTGGCATTGCCTCACATTAAACTATGTTAAACAAGCACTAAGAATAACAGTTAAAAAGGAGGGGCAGGCCTAACACAGAATACAGATCACAGATAACAGCTCTCTCTACGTATAGATCCTTCATCCACACACATCCTATCTTCTGAGCTCGCACAAGCACCCGCATCCACCCACACACATCACAGGGTAAGATATTAGACCGCTGGGGATGATTCACTAGTGTTCATATATAATGTCAATGCATTGAACGGGTATACTATATTAGCTACTTTTCTTGGCATGTGGTCCCCAGCACTCAAGCTTCAGAATGTAAAAACAGAACAAGCACACATGCCTGCATGCTACTAACCCAGCTCCGATCCAGATACAGCCCTGTGGTATTTTGACTAGTTACCATTCATATGAAAAAAAAAATTATCAGACAGTTTCAGCAGCAGACATTTCACACATCCGGGAAACACTTTTCTTCAATGTTGTATGCCTGATGCGCATATTGTTATTTCGAGCCCGTAAACAATGACAGGCTCCGGGCTAGGCTACACTACAAATTCTACCTGTTAGATAAAAACCTACCTGCAGCAATGGTATTTATCCAGCGGTTACAATCCCCTGAACTTTCAGCGACGAGGTACAGCAGGTACAGCATATCGTCCTCCCTGTACACCACCTAGTGAGGCAGAGAAAAGCACAGTTTTAACATTGTACCACCACCTTTCTGTGAAAGGGACTCAAGTGAACTTTTCCAGGCTCACAGATATTGCGGGGTGTATGTGTTGGGGGTGTATAAAGCTTGCACAAAGACCCCACCCAGGGGTATACTGTTTCTCTGCCAGACGGATTACATGCTGCTGATGTTTCTCAGTAGTCTTTTTTGTGGTGATGATATGATGGAATATGTACAGATGAAATATGCAGAATGCCCTGACAAATGATGCACGCTGAAACACAATTACTAATTCAGTGTTTGCACTTCACAGAAAATTTTACTAGCATGCTTAGTTAACGGTACTGGAAGCTGTAATATTGCTAACTAACTCGCCTTAATATTAGCAGCAGTTGAAGTTGGCTACCCACCAGGCAGCCACGCTGCCCCTTAACACTCTTTTCACCTGTAACGGCGTTCGGCCTAGCACGATTTACAGTCCCTTCCGAAGAACGGGTCACATTTGCTTTCCTACACCACTGTGTGAACAATTTGTACATGTTCAAACCTGAAATGCATTTCTACGACCGTCCAATGCCCCGTCATCAAGCGGAGCCACAATCACCATGCTGGAGAGCGGAATGCAGCCTTTCTCGTCTCCACGTTTCTGTTGACACACCAAAGACAGTTACGTTTTCGTTGTGCTTTATCAGAGGTACATTTTAAGCGTAAGTATATTCTGTCACAGGAGCAATCACCTATCACAGTGTAATGGAAAAAAACACTAGTAGCAGTATCCACACAAAAACTTCACACGAAACCTTACGCATTTACAAGCCAGTTGTGCCGGAAACGCAGCAGACGCTCTTTTTCCGTGCCCGACTATTTGTAAACCCCGTATCTTGTTTTAAAAACTGAAACATGTTGACGTTCTTAACTTGTTTTTGGTCTGGCCAAGTTGGCCGATGGTAGTTCGTTGTCAGTAGTGTATTTGGACCTGACAGCTTCACACATTGTAAGTTTTAATTTTCAGTCCATTAGAAATGTTTTTATGGATGTTTACGTCATTGATTACGCTACAGTCAAACCTGTGTAAGGCGGTCACCCAAGGGACTGGGTCAAACTGACCGCCTTAGACAGGTGGCCTGGTTATCCAGGGTGGCATGTCAACAGCTAGCATGTCAGGGGATCCACTGGGGTGACCGGGTTAAGCAGTGGCATGGCTTATAGAGGTGACCGCCTTGGCAGGTTCGACTGTATAAAGAGTAACTTTGATGGTTTTATTTGACCTAGGATACCAGTGTTCTGTGAAATGACAAGTGTCAGTTTTGGTTGGTTGGTTCGTTTGTTTTTATTATTGAAAGGCTGAAGGTGAACGTTTTCCTTAAGAAGGTTTATTGTTTGTTTTCAGTTTTTCACCTTATGGCATTTTTTATGGCACTGGACTGTAATAAAATTTGCCAGTGGCACTTGCTGTGCATTGTGTTGGCTACTAATCTGGGATTGGTGCGACACGTGGAGACAGCACACCAGTTGCACATGGGGAAAGCAAATCACTGCTGACATGATCAGTAAAGACAAGTAACAGTCTTCCTGCCAGTGATCATAGTTACAAGACAAGACTGAGAAGAAAATGTACAGTGACAAAAGACAAAGGAACAATGTATGAGAATGAGGTACAGTCAAACCTGTGTAAGGCGGCCACCCAAGGGACCGGGCCAAACTGACCGCCTTAGACAGGTGACCGGGGTTATCCAGGGTGGCACGCCAACAGCTAACATGTCAGGGGATCCTCAGGGGTGACCAGGTTAGACAGTGGCATAGCTTATACAGGTGACCGCCTTGGCAGGTTCGACTGTATAAGGCTCAGGCCGAGTCTTGGCCTCGAGAAGGTCCCTGGTTTAAATCCCAGCAGTCAGAATTTGTACAGGCCTTTTCCCAGTGCCCCCATCTTTGAAATCATTGTAAACACAGGTAAAGCCTAAATAATTAATACATATGACCACATACTCCACATGAGTATAAATATACTGCACGTATTTATGAAAATGCTGAATGTAAGCATGGGAACACTGGCATTGTAACAAAATACTTCACCTTCAGACTGCCACTGAAGTATCTCAGACAGTCGGTATTCAGCACAAACACCCGCTCCTTGTATGATTTGGACACGTAGAATGAACTCTTGTTCTGAGCTCTCTTGGTCAGTTTTCCTACTCTGATATCGGCCGGTGACATGGCGCGATTTGCACCGACACCTTGCGTAGAAAAGCCTGAAGAAAAGAAAAGTTCAAAACACCATTAAATGTAGGCGTATTACAGAATGGTAGTCAGGGGTTATGAAAGCTGAAAAATCTTGCTAGTCCTTCGGGCTAGCAAGATTTAAAACCAACTAGCCCGAAACCATTTCCACTGGCCCAAAAATACATTTTGTCAAATATAGACCTATTCATAAATAAAAAAAGAGATTCACAACACTTTGATAACTGTTATGAAGGGTTTCCTGATTTCTGGGATGCGCACGCGCGGCGCGCTTCGCAGAGAAACCACTCTGCACTCACTTAGGTTTTTACGGAGAGTTGTAGCGAGTGGCTCGCGCTGAAAATAGTTACTCTCACCCCAGCGTCACAACAGAAACTGAGAGAGAGAGAGAGGGGGGGGGCTTGCTGACAGTACCTTGTACATTCAGCTCTGTGAAAATAGAGCAAGCTTTGCCTCGTAATCTCAACTAGTCCAGCGGGCCAGTGGTAAAACAATTTAACTAGTCCGACGGTATTTTCACTTGTCTGTGGGCTGTCAGACGAGTCTTTTCATAATCCCTGGTAGTGCATGTCTGTGATCAATTGTCTCAGTTGTCGTTTGGACAAAGGGCTTAGACTTACCCAGGGTTCGTACAGGATTTTGAGAACAAAATTCAAAGACTTTTTAAAGACTTTTCAAAGACCAAAAGTAAAAATTCAAAGACGACAATGCATTCGCGTAGCCAGTCACGTGTCGCCGCATGCGCTTTGTGACCAACCAGAGTCGACTCACGAGCGGAGCGAAAGGCAAGGCACAGTGACACGGCCAGAGACGCGCAAACAGTGAGCTGGCCCCGAAAATACGGTCGTGGGGAAAAAAAAAATCATTTCACGATTTTTCAAAGACTTTCAAAGACATTTTTTTCAAAACATCAAAATTTAAACACTTTCAAAGACTTGAAAAAGGGTCTCCAAAATTCCAAGACTTTGAAAGACATTCAATGCCTGTACGAACCCTGTTACCAGATCCATGGTGCTTCAGCCTTTTTACTGAACATTAGTAAAGCTTGACCAGCTCATCCTCAGATCTGACATGTGTAGCAGCTATTGCCAGTATTGGCGAGCCAAGAATCATGTATTTTAGTAAACAAAATGCTGCACAGATATACTCCGGAAATCAGGTAGCTGTTCTTGTTAAACCCACAACATACTGAAAACCTGAGTTTAAAAAGACATGCATCCCCCCCCACCCCCCCCCAACACACACATAGTTACTACCTGACTGAAAAATATAACACGATTCATTTTTCAGACCACTCACACTAATTCACACGCTGTGTTGATGTTATCGTAGTCTAACAATCAAGACTAGCAATGCCAAGTGTTTGCAATAAACTCCGGACCTGTACGTGTGCCTCCACACTACATCAGTACTACAGTACATGTACTACTACCTGCACGCTGCATGTTTACATTTATTTTTCACCCTCTCAAGAACTTACTGGCCAAGTCAAGCGTGACCTGTTCGCACCCCAAGCTTTCCTTGTTCAGGGTGTTACAGCAGTTGAATTTGCCCACAGTCTTTGTCCAGACACCAGGGTGGTAGGTCGATACAAATAAAGCTCTGTTTTTCTTGGCCTCTACATCACAAAAGGTAAAAAAGACAACGACATGATGCAAGCACACTGATCAAATTCAAATGACAAATGGGAGACAGATGGGATGAGAGGGCATGGGTTTAGTTGGGGACGGGGTCAGGACGACATGGCCTCCACAAGGAGCCAGAAGGTGGGGGTGGGGGTTGGGGGGACAGGGGCTGGGGGGGGGGGGGGGGGTAGGGGCTCAGGATGCAAAGGGCAGGCTGGGGAAAGAAGGAAAAAAAGACTGAAATGTAGGCCGGGGTGCGGCAGTAGCACACTACTGTGGGGCCACGGGGTCAACGCCCCACTTCAGAAAAAACGAATTTGAGCATTTTAAAGGCATTTAGTAGCCTGTACTGGCACCCAAAAGTTAAATTTATACTGCCTTGGTACTGATATGCAAGCCTTCAAAACTGAAGTCCCATATATACTATTACATACATCATGATACATCCATGATTATGTGTGCAACCTTTTCCCCCTTCCTTTTGTTTCGGCTGAAAGGATAGGAAATTTGACTGAAAATTGCCGACTGACAATTCCCCAGCCTGAAAGGGGTCAGTAGGGAGGGTGAGTAAGGGAGGGGGGGTCAGGGATGAATGGGGTCAGTAGGGGTCAGAAGGGGAGGGGGTCAAGGATGAATGGTGTCAGTATGGAAGGGGGGTCAAGGACGAATGGGGTCAGTAGGGATCAGAAGGGGAGGGGGTCAAGGACGAATGGGGTCTGTAAGGGAGGGGGTCAAGGATGAATGGGGTCAGTAGGGGAGACAGTCGAGGTGGGGTGCGGGGTGGGGTGGTGGTGGTGTGTGTGTGGAGTCAGTATCGAGCCCCCAACCCATCCATGATATGTGCTAGTACAAGCGCACCAACCCCCCAACCCCCCCCCCCCCCCCCCCCCCCCCCGAAGCGGTAAGTACATGCACACACAATGTCATTAGAAGGGTTACACATGAACCTACCTTCCCGAATGGCCTGGATCCACATGGTGCGCTTGACAGCTGAACGAGCAATCACAATTAGCACTAGTTTCTCATCGTCCTCTTTGTACATCACCTGTTGATCGGAGGTAATGATCAATAACACACACAGCACACACACACAGGGCATGCACATATACAAAAACTGCAAGAGTCAGATGCAGGTGATCTATTCATCTGACATTTATTTGAGAACAAGATATATCATTACTGAACAAACTAGAGCCAAACAGCTAAGCCTACTACACTCCTACCTCTTCCTCTGTCTGTCTGTCTGACACACACACACACACACACACACACACACACACACACACACAGACACACACACACAGACACACACACCCCCACACACAGACACACACACAGACACACACACACAGACACAGACACACACACACACACACACACACACACACACACACACACACACACAGGTAAATATTACTGTCCTTACCTGGAATGCATTTTTCCTGTTTTCTAGCAACCCATCCTTTACTTCTTCAACGGCCATGATGGTGGACAGCTCGACCCTTCCCTTCTCCTCCCCTCTTTTCTGTTACAGAAGGCAGACCCGTTCTTTTCAGTGTAAGACTGAAAAATCTGATAACCTTTTACAGTTTACACCCACATGTGTACATTTATGCATGCTGCCCACCAACTCACACTTGCATGTATACCATGCACACCCATCTCCACATATCACACACCCTGCGTGCACATGGTCACATCCGCTCCTGCACACCAATCCATACATCAAGCACACCCATCTATACAAGCTGCACACCCATCTGTACATCACACACACCCATCTGTACATCACACACACCCATCTGTACATCACACACACCCATTTGTACATCACGTACACCCATCTGTACATCACACACACCCATTTGTACATCACACACCCATCTGTACATCTCACACACCCATCTGTACACCACACACACCCATCTGTGCATCACGCACACCCATCTGTGCATCACGCACACCCATCTGTGCATCACGCACACCCATCTGTGCATCACGCACACCCATCTGTACACCACGCACACCCATCTGTACACCACGCACACCCATCTGTACACCAATCTGTACATCACGCACACCCATCTGTACATCACGCACACCCATCTGTACATCACACACACCCATCTGTACATCACACACACCCATCTGTACATCACACTCATTCATACATAATGCACACCCGTCTGAACATCATGCACACTCATCAGGGCACACTCATCAGGGCACACTCATCAGGACACACTGCACACCCATCTGTGCAAACTTCTGACCCATCTATTCATGCTGCAGACGAAAATATCCTGCTTCGTAACTAATGAAAACATACCCGCAAATTGCCTGAGAAATATCGCAGGATGTGAGATTTCAGCACAAAGACGCGCTCCTTGTAATTTGTGGCTCCAAAGAACGTACTTTTGCCCTGCGACCTCTTCACCATTATATCGGCCAAGACCTCTCCAGCACTGGTTGCAGATGATTTGGACAGCAGTCGAGACCGCATTTCTGAAAAAACAGTTTATCCTACATTCACATGGGAATGTTTCTTGAACTACCAACATATGAAGTAAAAGCTAACAAAGAATACCAACAGATAACTCTAAAAGTAATCGCCTCAAAGGGCTTTGCAATAAATGTTACAGGTGCAGCAATATGCTGATGTGTGCATGTGTGTGCGCATGTGTGTGTGTGTGCGCATGTGTTATGCCTGTTCACACAATGAAAGTGAGTTCTAAGATCGGGGCACTGGAAAAAAAAGGTCTGTACAATTGTCAGCCAAACAGAATTCAAACTTGTTACCTATCGATCTGTAGTTTGCTGCACAGCCACCTGACCCACAGAAACCCCAACCAGCTTGTTAGAAATGCACATCTTTTCTTTCTTTCTTTTTTTTTCTTCTTCTAATCTACCCACCAGCAGTTTGTCTTGTAACAGGTGTGCAGCCCTCGTCACTACGACTGGGGGCACCACAGCAGCCGAACCCAGCTCTTCTATCCCACACTGCAGGGTGATAGTTCAAACTGAAGTAGGCACCATTTTTGAGTGCTTCTGAAATAGGAACACACACACACACACACACATATATACATAATAAATGACAGTACAGAAGGCTTGAAAACCAGCTAAAACATAATGTGTCAAATCTAGAGACTGATAATCAAACCTGGAAAAGTCAAAATCCAACACTCAGCCTCTCTCTCTTGCTGTGTGTTTGCGTATGTGTACGTGTGTGTAGAAAATAGGGATGTTCCGATTCGAGTGCGCAGAACCGGTTTTCGAATTGCGATTTCACGACGAAACTGTTTTTTTTTTTCCCGGCGATTTACCGCGAACCGGGTGACCTTTGATAGCATAAGCGTGAGCGAGCGGGTCAGTGGTGCCGTTTCATGTGCTGCGATAACTTTGTTGTACCACCAGATGTTTTTATTGTGGCCTTACATGCTCGGCAAATGGCTTCATCTGTCACAATTGTTCCGCCAACTTCTTTCACAAAGAAACTTTTCCAGACTGCTGATTTCCCTCTCGGATTTTTGACGAGACGTTCACGTTGTTGAAGTTGTTCTGCCATTTTTCAGTCGATAGCGACAAGAGTTATGCACCTTTTACAACTTCGGCAATGTCCGGAAAGGTTCCGGAAGTTGCCGAGTGAATCGCAATTTGAGCGTCGAACCGGTTTATTGAATCGTCCAAAAAATAAATCGATTTTTTCCGGTCTTCGATTAATCGGCACATCCCTAGTAGAAAAGGGGGGGGGGGGGGGGGATGAATATCTGTATACTGAAATTGTAATTATTTTGCTGTCAAGTTTATCACGAAGAAACAGATTACACATTCTAAATCACAAAATGTGTTGCTTAATTGCCCATTTTCTTTTGGAAGTAAAAAGCTGCATGTCATAAATTACATTCCGACAGAATTGTTCATACCCGCACGAATGGCCTGCTCCCACCCGTCTCTCTGTTCTCTGCTCTTAGCGAAGACGTACAGGATGAAGGGCAGTCCGTCCTCTTCATACGCAATCTGTCAACAGTTTCCATTGTTGTTTCCATTCCATCGAATGAGTGTTTGTGTTTGTGTGTGCATCAGGGCTCCCTAAACTGTGCGTCTGTGCGTAATTTACGCACTGAAGTAAAAATTTACGTCCTAAAAAAAATTCGAGGGGGTACGTTGAAGCATTATGAACGCGATCTGTGCTTAGCTTGACGCACTACCTCTGCAGTACCGTGCGTACGCCTATAGGCTTGTTGTGATCGAATGAGTGTTCTCCCTTGCCTTGGCCGCGTTCAGTTCGGTTCTGTTTTGGTTCTGTTTAACGCTCGCAGGCGTTAACTGTCTACTACTGCAGATCGGCGGTTTCTACAGCCACTCGCGCGTAGTGAACGTGCCCCATCTTTTCCATCTGCGCACTGAAACACTCGGCGTACGTGCGATGTCGAAACCATGGACGAAAGATTTTACAGTCAGTGCTCTTGTTACCGATCGGAATCGCTTTCTCTGTGACGAATCATGCCACCGAAAAAAGTGAAAGTTCAAAAGTCTACACCTTATGTGTTCAGCAGTATTTACTGAATTTATAATTGTATGCACTAAAAAACTTGAGAAATGATTCTGACCCTTTAAAAATTGAAAGTGGAGGTACAAAGACCCCCTAAAATTTTGAACTGGGGGTCAGTGGACCCTTTAGGTCTGTAGCTTTTAGGGAGCCCTGGTGCATGAGCGTGTGTATACACGTATGCGTGCACGAATGCATGTGTGTGTGTGATCGTTGTTGACACCTCATTTCATCTGTTGCCTTGTTTGTACTTACTATGGTGTATCATGCTCAAGCAACATAGAACTTAGAAGACCGTTTTCACTGGCAGGCTGGGGAACTGCTGAAGGGAAAAAAGACTGAAAACCTAGACCGCGGTGCAGGGTCAACGCCCCGTTGGTGGATCACGGGGACATTGGTCCACTTAAGAAAACAAATTGTAGCATTCTAAGGGCATTTAGTAGCCTCTCCTAGCACCCAAAAGTACAGTACTGCCTTGATAATGACATGCCAGTCTTCAAAAAAGAAGTGAGACTCTGCCGCATGGCATTACATGTACCCATACCTGACTGTGTTCAATCTTTTTCCCCTTCCTTTTCTGAGGCTGACACTTAGAATGTTTGGCAGAAAGATTAGGAAATCTGGCTGAAAATCGCCAAATGGCTGAAAATTCCCCAGCCTGCGCTGTGTTTAACCCTTTCACAAGTTTTGTCACTGGCTGGCATGAGCCAGTAGACAACCGCCCAGGGCTGCCACTTTCTGAGAGACAAAAAGCCTGAAAATTGACCCTCAAAATCTGAATGGAAGGAAAGCCAAACTACAGGGAGCCAGTGGAAGGAAGAAAGGACTTTGCCCGAAGAATGTGAAAAGCGGGGGGGGGGGGGGGGGGGGGGGGGGGATGGCGGTCAGGGTCTGTGCTGATAGACACAGGCTCGCGAGGTTTTTGGCCGGAAAAGCAGGAAAACGACTTTGCCTGAAGAAAGTGAAAGGTGGGGGGGGGGGGGGGAGCGGCAGTGGTCGGGTGCTGTGCTGATAGGCTCAGACTCGCGAGGTTTTTGGCCGGAAAAGAAGCAGGAAAACGACTTTGCCCGAAGTCAGTGAAAAGCGGGGGGGGGGGGGGGGGGGGGGGGGGGGGGTGTTAACGTCGCCGAAGGATATGGGGCGCAAAATGCACCTTACCCGGAAAAGCCGACGGCCCAGCGATAGACACAGACTCGCGATTTTTTTTGGCCGGAAAAGCAGGAAAAAGCCGGAGCAGCCGGAAAACGCTTTAAAAAGCCGGAAAACGCTTTAAAAAGCCGGAAACCTCTTCACAGCCGGTTCAAAAAGCACGAAATCCTGCCACAGCAGGAAGAGTGGCAGCCCTGAATATGACAATATGAGGCGCAAAATGCACCTTACCCGGGAAGGCCAACGGTCCAGCGATAGACACAGACTTGCGATTTTTTTGGCCGGAAAAGCAGGAAAAAGCCGGAGCAGCCGGAAAACGCTTTAAAAAGCCGGAAACCTCTTCACAGCCGGTTCAAAAAGCCGGAAATCAGGCCACAGGAGGAAGAGTGGCAGCCCTGACCGCCGTTGCTGTTAGCACCCCGTTAGAGACAACTGAAGACGCCGATAAGCAACATGATGCAGCTGTTCGAGTTACCGATATATCTTCTGATAGGGGGCCTTGAAGGTCGGAAAGACCACTACGTCACAAGGGAGACAAGACAGCATTTTATGCCCCCAAAAGTTTGTATGGGACCGGTAGAGTAGTGTTTGAGCTTTTCAAAGCTAGCTACTGCGGAACCGGCCTGTACTGCCAGTTAAGGGAGAAATACTGCTGCTGTAGGCTGTCTGTCAGGCACTTAGTGCTGGAAGCATTTCAGTTGGTAAGAGTTAAGAGCAAAGAACTGGTGTGAAAATTTTCATGAATTTACCCCCCCCCCCCAAAAAAAAAAAAAAAAAAACCCAACCCCCCCCCCCCCCCCCCCCCCCCCCCCCCCCAAAACCCAACAATAACCCCCAAACCATAAAGGGTCGGTTTTTTTTACAGGAGAAACAACAATGGACACTAAACAGCACTTTCTCTATTTGTGGAAGGGAGCTATATTCACACGATGAAGCTGATATAGATCATTATCAGAAATAGATATACATGCAGAACGTAGGAAGAACAAACCTGTAACCCATTTTCTGGTTGTGTTTTGTCCGTCACAGTTTCCACAGCCAGTATATCGACCAGTGGGATCCGAGCCTTTTCTTCACCACGCTTCTGCAAACAAGTGTCAACATACATCAGGTCTTAAAAGTTCTTTTCAATAACTCATTGTTTTGATTAGTCCTCCTCAGCTCTCCCTTTTCCACCATCAAACACACTGAATCAGGGGTGCCACTTTCTCGAGGTGACAAAAAGCCGGAAAACTGACCCTCAAAATATGAATGGCCGGAAAGGTAGACTCCAGAGCTAGTGAAAGGAAGGACGCTGCCAGAACAAAGTGAAAAGCGGGGTGGGGGTTGGGGGTGGGGGGGGGGGGGGCGGGGGGGGTGTGCGCGGCAGCGTACACATGCTACGCAAATAAAAAATTTTACCAACCGTAATACAACCCGCATTCCCATTTTGGACCAATCAGAGGAGCGGCCTGACTTGGGCCCGCAAAGACAGCTTACCGCAGTGCTATCGGAAACGAACGACGGTCCAGCGATAGACACAGACTCGCGATTTTTGGGCCGGAAAAGCAGCAAAACCTTTTAAAAAGCAGGAAAGCACTTCACAGCCGGTTCAAAAAGCAGAAAGAGTGGCAGCCATAAAGACGGAACATGCCGGATGACAATCAAACCAAACCAGAACAAAAATTGCAAGCACGTTGCTAAGCCGGAACTCGGCACGTTCTGAATTTTCCCAGGCCGGAATTCCGGCCATAGCCGGAAAACTGGCACCCCTGTAAGCCGGAACTCGGCAAGTTTTGATTTTCCCAGGCCGGAATTCCGGCCACAGCCGGAAAAGTGGCACCCCTGCTGAATTCATTAGAGGAAACGAAAAATGCTCGCACGCGCACACACACACCCAAGAGCCAGAGAGAGAAAAACAAAGAAAGCAATGAGCTGTTCCGACAGACAGACTGACACAAACACATGCGCTTGCGCGCGCACACACACACACACACACAATCATGGAACTGTTCAGACAGCCTCATTATTACAATGTTTTTACCTTCAGTGAGCCACCGTAGTATAACAGGAACTCTGTATCCAGCACAAACACTCGCTCATTGTAGTTGTCTGCAGTGAAAAAGAAGCTCTTGTTCTGAGACTTTTTGGTCAGCACGTCCACCTTCAGCTCCACGCGCTCCGGGTTGATGAAGTTAACTCTGCCGACCATCTTAATCAGTCTGTACCATGTGAGTCTTCACCTGTATCGCAACAGCACTATCCATGATTCATTATCCATGACTCCTATTATTATATTTAAAAACGGTAATTGTAAAGAATAGTATACGAAAATAATTGGAGCTATTTGCACGCACTTTGACGGGTGTTTTCGGTTCTGCTCCATGCAAAGAGGCGTAAGACACCCTTACCTACTCACTTTGACCACTCCTTCCCCAGAAACATGCACAAAATATCCCTGAATGACCGGCGACAGTCATCTGCACGCCATTTTGGTTGGTGCAAATAGCTTCCAGACTTTCGTATGAAGCTATTTGCACGTAACCAAAATGGCGTGCCGGCGACTGCTCGTGCTGTGGTCGCCGGTCATTCAATGATATTTTGTGGATGTTTTTGGGGAAGGAGTGGTCAAAGTGAGTAGGTAAGGGTGTCTTACGCCTCTTTGCATCGAGCAGAACCGAAAACACCCGTCAAAGTGCGTGCAAATAGCTCCAATTATTTTCGTATACTATTCTTTACAATTACCCTAAAAACAAAATGTCCTGTTGTGAATTGTATCGTTTAGCTGCCAACTGAACATCACTGCATTCCGAAAGCGACTGAACTTCTGAAGACTCATCTCTTTGAAGACCGATACATAAGAGACCCATTAGCTATAGGCATGTATTTTTACCCCATCCTTTGAAAAGTGAATTCTCCCCGAGTGCAGCGTTATTCGGGTGATGTCCGCCGCTGTTTTGTACGGCAAACACACGTTCATACACCACATTTTTGTTGCTGCAAATGGAGACTGTCACTGGTCTGTCGTCAGTCGTACTAAAACCGTGGCTTTCTGAAAGAGAGGACAGGCAACAGTTCAGTGCGAAAAGCCTTCACGGCTTCAGCAACCAACATGCTTTTCCCGTGCTTTTCGTAGAGCATGCGAGGCTGGAGAAAGGGAGAGACGGGAGGGAGGGGGAGAGACACAGAGATACATCCATTATCATCTCTCGATGGTGTGTTATACGTACGTCCACGCGGGTCGTTATGTGCCTGCCTTGCTCATTTACTGGGCAATGGTATGACGCCGTCGAACATATAGTTTTGATATCGCCATGGCAAGTGCGAGAAAAGAATACTCCCCCTTGAACGACTTTCTACTTGAGGAGGGGCATAAAGTGATCACATGTAAACATGGCCGTTTGTCGCAGACATGTTACACGGATGATCTGTTTATTGGTCGTAATTTATATCGAGATCGCTATATCTTTTGGTCCTGTGTCTGGAGAAGGTAATAACTCAGACCAATTTTGATTTTTACAGAAAACGATCACAGCTCTGTCGTACTTTAACAGCACTTTACCGACTAAAATCATAGCACCCAGAACGGCCGGTCTGTCTACTTTCAGTTTTGACACAACCACAATCACGGATGAGATACAGCTCATCCAAAACAGTGGTCATCACTGGTACATCTGTAAAGAAACACTGCTCGGATATGGATGGGTATTAAAAATAAAAAGAATTGAAGGAGGCTGTTGGTCCCTCCACGCAGTAAAGGTAAAAACCAACGACAATAAAAAAAAAGGTAGCCTAGATGTCTAAGATTGACAAGTGCACCTGAATGGAATTTACCCCCCCCCCCCCCCCCCCCCAAAAAAAAAGAAAAAGTTATGACAATCAAAATACAGAAACGGTGCAGCACAGAAGATGGGGCTGAGATGGAGGAGGAGTGAGTTATTGTATTGATCAACAATTACGGTCAAACCGTACGAGGAAGAAGATGAAGCATTATAAAATATGGTTGTATGTGGAAGTAGTCTGACCTGTTTTTATGCTTTTTGTCTTTTATTCCCACTTGCAATCACTGCCATGCCAGTATCTGAAAATTACCTTGATGAATGAAGCTGCCTGTACTCTTGATCCAGCAGGGAAGGGAAGAAATGCAAAGAATGTGAAACGACAAATGATTGAGGATGTGCTGCGTCTGGAAGAAAATGTTGCTGTGGGTAAGTTGAAATGTTGTTATCTTAATAATAATAATAATAATGAATACAGTTCATATAGCGCCTATCTGTTTTCTATGAAACACTCTTTGCGCTCGCACAACACACACACACACACACACACACACACTGAGTGCTGATGAAACAGTGGTTGGACTACAGCTCGAAAGCTTGCCTAAAGAGGTAGTTCATCTTTCTGAACCATTATTTAAAAATTGCTGTTTTAGTGCAGATTTCTGCTAATTTCACTGTCACTAGGATATGCTTATCTCAAGTTATTTCTCTTCACTAGTGGCATTATGGCGGTATTTAAATTATTTACTGCTCACCGATCTTCATGTGACACCAGCCATAATCGTTCCTGGGGAAGAAAGCAATGTCATCAGTTGTGACTTTGTAGTCAGTGCAGTGTGCAGTGTTTTCCCACAGATCAAGTGGCAGAGGCAGCCCAGCAAAAGTTGCTGAAGATTTATCGTGACAGTATTCATCCCCTCGAGGAAGCGTACCACTTTGTTGACCTCAACAGGGATGCTATTTCAGGCAAGAAAGCAGTTTTAATTGTTTACCTGTATGTTTATAATCTATTTATTTCTCTCTTCTGCTCCAGCCTCCTCTCCCAACCAACCTCTTGAGGTTTTGTTGTTGATATTGTTTGGACAGAGTAGATACTGAGATGTAAGTGATCTCACATTGTGACTGTGTATGTACATGTATTTATTATTTTTGTGTATCCAACAGCTGTACTCTCCTTAGTTATTCTGACACAACAGACTTTTAAAATTATTTTTTTGTGCGTGTGTGTACCCAAGGCAGTTAACGTAACCAAGGCCTTTCATTTCAAAAAGTCATATCCAAGAAGCCTTCACAGTTATAATGCAAAACCAGAGTCCCATGCCAGCACGTTTCTTTCACAGAGGGTGAAATCTTTGCCAAGCCCATGATTCTGTTCCTGGGACCATGGAGCACCGGCAAGTCGACCATGATCAACTATTTGCTGGGTATAGAGGATGACACCACTCAGAGTCTTCATACAGGTACAGGCTGATAAACTGAACTGAATGAAACTGATCTACTGGTACCACAGTGTCAGAGCTACAGCGCCAGTAGCTCCACTCCCACGGAACAAACTCTGCCTACATTTACATGTGATACCCGCAGGAATCAGACCACTCCTTTGTTCTTTTATCATTGGTCTGTTATTTTATGAATTACGGTCTAATAAAACGGATGGTGTCTTTTAGAGATGGTGCATAAATTTACATCATTCCTGTCTAGTATTTTGGTAAGAGAGATGCTTGTAATGTTTGTTCAACAAGAACACTTACAGAATGATATTGTTGAATATTTTCACATTATACGTACATGTACATGTGTTCAGGTGCCCAGCCAACCACAAGTGACTTTACAGTGCTGATGCATGGCCCCCGCCACCGTATCATCAAAGGCATCCAGCTTGTATCAGACAAGAGGAACCACTTTTCTCCCCTGCAGAAGTTTGGATTGGTACATTGTTGCTACTGTGTTTTTGAAAATCTTACAAGCTCTCTGCTTCAGTCAGTCCATACAGCTATGTATCTTAAAGAGACACAAGAGCGTACTTAACTCCTAACTGTCCACACACGAATCACATCCTGAATCAAAATCGTCACACCACAAGACAACACTAGACAACACTATTATGCAACCTCGAGGCCAGCAGTCCGCCCGAGAGACAGCGCAATGTGCCGTCATATTGCGTCGCACTCCGGCGAGCGGTCAGTGCTAGCCAGACAGCTCCGCGATTTCGCACCCTCTTGTGAATACCGCGGTCACTGCTAGTTTGGGTATTGGTCACGTATTAGCTAACGGCACACTCAGTCAGGCCCCCTTAGAACTTGCCCCATGCATTTCCCACTGGCATGAGGGCGGTAGTCAACAAGAGACAAGTCCCGTTACAAAGAGCATGAAACCACGTGTGACCGACTCCCAGCCCTATGAGCCATACACAATACTGCTCTGAGCAGGCAAAGGGATTATGAGAGATTATGCAGTCTACTGCGGGCTGGGCGAGGCAAGGGAAGGGATAGGGCCTCGTGGAGAGTGCCCACGCCTTGCGTAATATTTTAATGTTGTGGAGTAGTTTTTAGTGCTGTTTAGTGGTCTCGTGAGTTTTGGTAAGTCTTGTCATATAGTGTGGGCGGGAGGTTAGGGCTGTGGACAGTTACGAGTTAAGGTGTTCTGTCTAAAGATTTATTTCAATCTGTTGGCTTTTTGGGTTAGCTTTGTACACAGTACTAGTATGCAAATTTGAAACTTTGAATGTTTGTGTGAATGTGTGTGTGTGTGTTGGATAACAATTTAAATAGAAAGATGAGAATGTGAATGTGTATATTTAGAGACGTGCTTTTATTTACCACACTTTTTTTTTACCTTTTCACTTTCGGTAGAGGTTTCTGGAACAGTTTCAAGGGATTGAGATTCCATCCAAACTGCTGGAGAGGGTTGTGCTGGTGGACACTCCAGGCATCATAGAGAACAAGAAACAGCAGACGCGGGGCTACCCTTTCAACGATGTGTGCAAGTGGTTTATCGACCGCGCTCAGCTCATCTTCCTGATCTTCGACCCTTCCAAGCTGGATGTTGGCTCGGAACTGGAGGTGAGCATGAACAAAGAAAGAGAAACTCAAATAGCGTTTGGTGAGCAGCACAGCTGGGGGCCAACGGAAACAAGGTGCCCGTGTTTGGCCAACCATGCCCTGTATGCTGTAGCAGTGTACAGTTAGGTGTGCTTCTTTTGGGGCACAGTAGGAAGCTTTGTCGTGTTGCCTCAGTGTAACTGGGGCAGGTGCATATATGGACACATTTTTTTTTTTTTTTTTTTTGGAAAACATTTTCTCTTATTGAGATCATGGTCAACCTCATTTTGGTGTAGCCTGATTTTGAGAACAGTTCAGGAAAAGAACAAAACCTATGTATACATGTACTCCACAATGACTTTCAGATCAAGTAATGCTGAATTTCCTTTCTGAAAATGACACGGTTTTGCAGATATGCAAACTGCTGTTAATTTTCACCTCTGCTTTTCCCCTCACCAGGTTTTGTTCACTCAGCTGAAGGGACAGGAAGCAAAGCTGCGTCTCATCCTTAACAAAGCCGACATGGTCTCCGCACAAGAACTCATGCGTGTCTATGGAGCTCTCTTCTGGAGTCTGGCTCCTCTGGTGCATGAAGTGGAACCCCCCAGAGTGTACGTTGGATCCATGTGGTCGAAGCCGTACCAGCAGGGCACGATGCATTCGCTTTTCCAGGATGAAGAGCTGTCCCTCCTGACCGACATGCACCAGGCTATCAGGTACCAGCTCGAGAACAAGATCGCGGCAACCCGGCGTCACGCCTTCCTTGTCCGACTTCATGCTTTGATAGTGGACAATTACCTCAAGACTTTCGCCTCTAAAAAGGGATACATTTTCGGGGACAATAATGAGCTGTGGCAAGATATGCTCGCTGAGCCGGAGAAATATTCCATCTTGAACCAAATACAGCATCACTCTGATATCAGCATTCATGACCTGCCCGCAGCCAAAACATACCAAGATTTCTTTGCTCGAAATTCTCCCAACAACCTTAAGAAGCTGGAGTACCACTGCTCTGTATGGTCGGGCTGTGCAATGGACAAACTGCGGAAGGCAATCAATACTGACTTGCCAAATCTGCTTGCTGAACTCAGGTCTGGCAACTTTACTAATGGCCAGTGCTCAAAAGGTTCAGATGGTTGTTCTAACCAGCCTTTGCCCAAGGCCCAAGACAGCGTGGCTGCTGCTCCATAAATTGCTATACTTTTAGAATATCTTGATTCAGAATGTGTGCATGCGCATGTGAGTGTGTGTGTGTGTGCATGCTTTCATTTTCAAGCAAAATTCCATAGGAAAACTTTATCCATACGCTGGAGGTGTGAATGCAAATCTGTTTTACAGTCAGTCTTTCAGTATTGTCTGCTGCTGCACAAACTCACTCTACATTTGTTGTCTGCATTCTTCTGTCAAGACCTTCTGTCCTTCGTAAGACATCCTACATGTGTCTGCAAACATGACATTGCTGAACAAAAAAAAAAAAAAAAAAAAAATCAGACTACACGCATCTGTTGGATTGGAAGCTTTAGGAAGGCTAGCTCCGATTGTTGACTGAATCAAATCAAAGAACTGAATCAATTCATACAAACACACTAAATTGCAATAGGACTCTTCCTGGAAAATGCCTTGTGCATAGACTCGCTTTCCTCTGTCTCCATTTACACAGGGCTTGATTAGTCTTGACCTGCCTTGCAACCCCCCCCCCCCCCCCCCCCCCCCCCCCGGTTTTCTTCAACTAATTGTGATATATGTATGTGCATAATGTAGCTAATTGTTTATTTTGTGGACAAATCTTATGTCAGTGATGCTTTGGCAATTTTTTTTTTTTTTTTTTTGGGGGGTGTATAACTCACGTGCCAGCATTTAAATGTTTGAGAATGAGTTGTCCAATGGCAAAAGTACAATCTTACATCAACTCTGCAGGGTCTGCCAGTCAGTGCGTCTGTGTTGATGTCACTGTGAAGGGTATTATGGATCATTTTTGTTTATACTGTAATAATTGACTGGCCAAGTTTGTCATCAGCTGTGCCATAGCGTCTAGGACCAGATTGTGGAAACCACTGAAAGCAGCATCTTGACTGTGACTGTGTTACATGAATCAAGTTTGTGGTTTACTGGTGGCATGATATGGCATTGGTCAGGATCTGGTCATTATACCCATGAGTGCATGTTTTTAAAAGTGACTTCCCCAGTGTTCATGATTATGTTTTAAATGTACATGTACAAAACATTACGAAGTCCAGCATCTTACATGTGTATTTAGTTCCAATGTTGCAAACTGAGTACATACCTGATTGCTTAGTCACATGCAATCATCCACAATCAATCCACATGCAAACAAGTCTTAACTGTGCATCGATCTCGTTAATGTTCATTCATTCACTGGTTTTACAATCTGTTAGGCTGTCAACAAATAAGTCCATTTCTATCACAGAACAGCTTCATAATAATTGTACATACTGCATGAAGATGAGATAGAAACCTGAAGCTGCAATGTCCATGTTCTAAAAAGCATTTGTTAGTCAGCAAATGGTACAGTAGAACCTCTTTTGGGTGGCCACCCCTTTGGGAGACCACCTGCCTGTGCAGACCAATGTTACAATGATACTGGGTTGCACTTCTTCACTGTCTGAAGCTTCTTTTGGGTGACCACCTCTCTTTTAAGACCACTCTTGTCTGGCCATAGGGGTGGTCGCCCAAAAGAAGTTGTACTGTATCAACATTCCAAAAGTTTTTGTCTCAGGGTGGGTCGGTGGGTATTTGGGGGTTTAACATCCTTTTCCACCACATACGGGTGATATCAAAGACGGGGCAACAACGAAAAAGCCACCACAAATATTTGGCCCCAGCTGGGATACGAACTCACGACCTGAGCATTAGAAGTCCAACGCTCTACAATTCAGCCGCCCTGTCACCCCAGCTTTTGTCTCAAATACAGTGAAGTTACAGTGTATTTGTCCTGAAGAAATTGCACTGCATTGAACTGAATGCATACAGGAAAAGTGGTCTTTCTCAAGTTTTTCTTGGGTTCGAGAAAAATGAAAGTTGTTGTTCTATTTTGACAACAGCGCCAAGCAGAAAAGAAAAAAAACTATACAGGACCACCCATACACTTCACAAAAACTTCAAATGAATGCAGCTACTTGATTTTCAGTCAGTGCACAGGCTCACCTACATTCTTCTTGTGACTGATGATGTTTTGTTGAAGTTGTTGTTGTTGTCTCCAGCAGTGAACCTTTTGGCAGTAAACGAGCTGCTTCATAATCAGTTGATAATAGTAATAATAATGACAAATATTACATGGCAAATATTTAGGTGAGTCAATCAATACCAGATTTGAGTTTTATTTTGTCATGGTATGGAAAAGGTATCGCTCTGAGCTCAAAATAAAGATTTTCAAGATAGACCACTTTTCCTCTACACCATTCAGTGGCTTGCTGGAAACCAGTTCTGGTCCAGTACACGCATTTACTGTTCAGTGAGTACTGAAATACATGTACCAGCAGGGGGACTGGATCTGAGGTCTGGAATACAAATAAAGAAAAAAGTGAAAACTCTGTGTGTGTGTGTGTGTGTGTGTGTGTGTGTGTGTGTGTGTGTGTGTGTGTGTGTGTGTGCACGCGCCTTCTCTAAGCACCTGTGTATTTGAACTAGCAGTTTTAAAACTTTCTTCAGTGGTTGTGGACTTTTTATGCAGGAAAGTTGACTGACAAAGAGAAACATAGCAACATTTTTTTTTAGTTCAAATCTTTAAAACCACCGCACATTAGGCATGAATATTTCAAACTAATACTGAAGTATGTCGTTCATGATGAGCACTGGACTTGACAACACCAGTAACAAAATGCACCATTGCTTCTCCCGCTAACACTCACGAAAGTCTGACCTATGCCAGTGTGAGTTCTTCGCACATACTTGAGGCTTCAGTATCATGTCCAATGTCTGTTACAGACCAATTCATTTTTTTCCAATTACTTTCATAGCACACATAGTGTATGTCCTAACATTTTGGTGCCCACAGTGGACAATGTTCGGGACGGATGTCCTATACTTTTACTGTCAGCCCGGACATTTTGTCCTATTAATTACTGTTCCCATACATATGATGCCCTGCATGCCGTGGTGGACACATCTTACAATGCCCAAAATTACACTGCCATAATGTAAATTATCTCCCCTGAGGCTCCATCTTGCGCTGTGGCTGGTACAAAATAAGCAACATCTGAACTGTCCGCTAACTCTGTGTCACCTATATGCGGCTTCTTGGCTGGAGAAGGTAGACAACTGGAGCCGTTTTCCTCCCCTAGCTGCCGCAACTCAAGTCGTCTGACCAGATCATCAAGGCCCCGTTTTGAAGCCTGTGTTGCGCCTGCTGGCGGTGGCGAGGAAGTCACTTGCTGTTGGAGCATGTCAGAAGGTAAGTGCTGAATAACATTTTTTTCTGAACTGGCAGTAGGGTGACATTTTGCAGATGAGCTCTGTACTACTTTGCAGTCAGTGATGAGAGCATCACCCTGCTCACATGGAAGTGAACCCGTGCAAGGTTTCAGTGAAACATTGGCAGTTAGGAGCAACGGTGAAGATTTCAAATGCTCGACACAGGAAGGGTCTCCACTCCTTTCGTTTGGAGGAAGAGACATGGTCTGATGACCTTCTGTCCCAACAGTGGATGGAGAGTCTGCAGACATTGACAGAATATCTGAACATGACTGTGACGGTGTCTGATCGGCGCACAAATGCAAACAAGTTGGCAGAGAATCCTCCTTGGAGGCAGGGAAAATGAAAGAATGCGCTTGAGAAATTATTCCCTTCAGTTCAGACCCGTCCTCGAACTGCTCTGACTCTGCCCATCTTGCGAGATCCTGGATCATCTGCTTGGTGGACAGAACAGTCTCTGATTTCTTCCCAGGTACAGCTATACTGTCATGGGCACTAGTCTCAAAACCTGTGTTCTTTAAAACAGCCGAGTCTAAGCTGACCAGTTCACTGTGTTCTTTCCCGAGTTCAGCTTTCACCTGTTGGGATTGGTTGGGCAGAGTGTGTGAAGGGTTTGACTGTGCCGAGCTCATGTCAGTGTGAGCTTTATGCGAACTGACCTCCACGAGGTTCGTTCCCGAGGAAGAAACGACAACAGATGACACAACGGGGACTGTTGTCAGGGATGCAGACTCCTTTGAGCCTGAGGTCAAGGTTTTCACTGATGGTGGAGATGGTGCTGGTATTGTTACTTCTGATGCTGATCCAGAAGTCGCTGCTGCTGCTGGGACTTCCTTGGGTGCCACAGCTACAGCTGTTTCAGACACAATGAGCCTGTTTCCTGTTGCTGAAAGGGAGAGCAGTAACTCAGAGATATTTCCTGGGGTCAGGTCCACAGCCATTATCTCCCCTGGCATGTCAGCCTGGTGATGCTCCGTTGTCAGAATGATCTCCTCAATCACATGCTCCTCAATCACACGCTCCCGAATCCCATGACATTCGTTCTCAATGTTCACAGCTCCATCACAATCCAAGATGACGTTTGCCAGTGGATCGTCTTCATTATCATCGTGAGACTCTTGCTTCAAGATCTGTCTTCCCTCCACCCCCCAGGCCCAGGAAGGGTCTCCACTCCTTTCTGCAAACGTTAGGGTTTTGTTGGGACAAAGAGCTGCAACCACTCTCTTGCAGACACATGCAGACCCGTTCCTTGTGTGTGTGAAGGCGCACCGCAAAACAGAATCCTTCAGGAGCACCAGGCTGAAGAGGAAACGGCCCGTGTGAACCACCAGAAACGTGTTGCCCACCTGGTGGAAGCTCCTCCTCTTAATGATTTCATCGACTCCCTTCTCCTGCAGGGCCTCCAGGGAAATGTTCTGGTGGCGAAAGACAGCAGTGGTGTCAGCCTGGAGGTGCCGGCAAGATCCTGCACACAAGGAAGTGTCACAAAGCAAGCTCGTAATGGAAAGTCTTCACGGATGAACATGAAGCACGCCATGGAACGTGAGAAAAGCACAATATGACTCTTGAGGATTGGGTATGAGACGATTTGCAAAGTGTGTGAATCTGCAACTCATCTTCAGCAATTAACTGAAATAAGATGAGTAAAAAATGTGTACTGTTTCACACAGAAGTCACAAAACTATTATTAATCCACAAAGCTAATCTTGATGCATGTAACAAGCTTGCATAAACAACAACAACAAAAAAACATACAAAAAACAAAACAAAACACAACAACAAAATAACAACAACAACAACAACAAAAACCCAACATTAAAACATCACAACACACACACACACACAAATCCAACCACAACAAAAAAGCTGTATAAAAATGAAAATGAAATTTAAAAAGCCAAACCAACAAACCAAATCAAATGTGTGTATGTGTGTGTGTGTGCATGAATACAGGAAAGCTCATGCGGTTACCTTCAATAACAGAAGCAGGGCATGAACAAACGCCCGCAACAAAGTCTACCCTCCAAGACAAGAGAACGTTTTCCTCTGACGGAACAACACACACACCCTCCTCCAGCCACACGGCACGAGACAGGGCACCCTCCTCCTCCCTTTCCCCTGTCACCCCCTTCTCTGTTTTCACCCTCACTGTGGCTCCGCTATACAAGGAGGAGGAGGGTGATTCTGTCCGGGACAAACTGAGGTCTGCAGACGTCATGGTGGTGAAGAAGTACTGAGAGGTCTGGGTTAGCATCAGCACCACGCAGTCCAGCTTCTGACTCAACTGGCAAGCTCCGAACAGCAACTTCTGTTTCACAAACATCCTGAAAAGGGAATTGAAAGTTGAAATCCGGACAATCAGACTGTTAATAATGCTGCACTGGTACAGTTCGCCCCCAGTGTGTCATCTGCACCTGCTGTAAATGTGCTGCAACTGTCTAAACAACATAGTGATTGCACCATTACCACAAGGTAACCCCAACCCTAAATCTAAACCTAACCCTAAACTGATCTACGCAGGCGAACTCTACTAAATGAGTGTGGCTGCGTCGGTATAGTTCACCTGATACAGCCCATGGGTGCGAACTATACGAACTGAGCGCTAAAATCAAAGTTGAGAATGTTTTGTATGAAGGTGAAACAGTTCAAACAATCATGTGTTCAGTTTAGTAAACGTATCTATATAGAACAACAGTAAAAACGTACAGAAAAACAGAAAGAAAGAAATCACAACAAAAAACTACCCCGGGACTCTAGAAATCCCTCCAGCGTTGTTGTTTAAATTTTTATTTATTTCCTAGCCACAGAAAACTAAAGTAGGGTATACCAAGGCTTTCAAAATGCATAATACAGAACCTCATAAAACTGCTACTTATGTTCCACAAGCCCTTGGTGTCTGTGCAGTTTTGTTTTTGTTGTTGAAAGAGCGACTGATACCTGTCAATTTCTGCCAGTTTGGCGAGTCTGCTGGTCCCATCATCAAAGATGCACGTCCGGCCAAAATCTGACCACTGCTTTGCTGACGGCAGCCAGTGAGTTTGGAGATAGGCCTGGCCCTTCTTGCCGATGGCTGGAAGGTTGGCTGACATTTTTTCAAATTGAGACTCCTGCAGCAAACCCATGCAGTCAGGATGAGACATGAGAAATACAGTACAGTAGCTGTAAGCTACAGCTTATCCACATCCAACAGGGATGAAGAGGTATAGGGTAAAAAGCATTTTTCTCCTGTATCTCTTCAGCGCTAATGAAAAGGAAACATTCAAACACAACAAACCATTGCAGGAATATTAGAACCAACCAACCAAACTGCATCTAAATGAACCTCAAAGATTCAAAAAGAAAGAAACACCATCATAAACCACACCACCACCAAAACTCCTTCTGAACTAGTGTTTTGGGGGTTTTGTTGTTGTTTTTCATTTTTGTCTGTTTGGTTTGTTTCTTTCTTCCATTTTTTTTCTCTTGTTCTGTTGTTGTTTTCTCACTTATATTTGAAATCTCTGTTGTTTTCTTCCCATTTTGTCCTACGAGAACAACACTGGTGAGCTTCACAAACCTTCCAGCAGTTTTTCAGCTGCCACATGCACGTGATGAGTGCCTGTCGATTTTCAGCATTTTTGGGTCCTGACAGGCCAGACTTGAAATTTGATGCTAAATCCTCAGTAAGATTCTGAAAAAGATAAAAAGCAATAGATGTATATATATGCATACAGATAGATCTACTTTTCACAAAAGTTGTCATGTGCAAGTATAAACCAAACGGCAAGCCAAGGTTAAAAAGCATGAACGATTCCACTGGTTATGCAAAAGTGATTTCACCACAACTTATCATGTACGAAACAACAATTGCTTCTGTCCTACAACCTGCACACCACTGTTTTTCACAGTGTCATGTGGGAGAGGTGACACCTTGTGGTGCAAATGCTAGCAGCTGCCCTTGCTAACAAAAGAAGCTTTGCTGCACTATACCTGAAGGGCATTGTACCATGACCATAGCAGAACCGCCTCTGGCCAGATCAGTTGCAGACTGTGAGACAAACACTCTTCCTGATCAACAATGAAGGCACTGGAGAAAAAAGAAGAAAAAATCTATGTACAAAAACACCTAGCATCATATAATTTTCAAACAAACAAAATTCAAAAGCATGTGGTCTGACCTGTTCTGCATGTTGTGCTATCAGAAAAACATTTATATTTGATTTATACTGGCTTTGAACACTGTACCTTGACAGCTACAGTTTCAGGCCATAAAACCTAACTCACAGCAAAGATTATAACTATAGAAGACCTAACTCACAGCAAAGATTATAAGACCTAACTCACAGCAAAGAAGATGATAAGGGTGGGGTGTGTGTGTGTGTGTGTGTCCTTTTCCACCATGTAAGGGTGATATCAAAGACGGGGCAACAAGATGAAGGCCAGCACAAATATTTGGTCCCAGCCAAGACTCCAACTCATGACCTGAGCATTTAGAGTCCAACGCTCTACCATTCGGCTTTCCTGGCTGCCCAGGAAAATCATAAGACCTAACTCACAGCGAGGCAGATCTCCCTTTATCCTTCTCACATGCATGCACACACACGTGCATGCGCACACGCACACACACACACACACACACACACACACACAGGCGTAAGGACACAAATTGACTATGGGGTCATGTGCAGGGCAGTGTTACTTTGAGGTACCCTGTTTGGCGAGTGTGCCAGTCTGCAGTGATTTTTGTTGTCATGAAAAGGCGTGATTTTTGTGTTATGTAGGTCAAGGTGCATGCCAGGCTGTTACAAAAAGAGGCAAGCTGCTAGTGACGCTGGGACTTTTTGCATGGAAGTCGGACACAAGTGAGGCATGCAGATTTGTGTGAACTCTTCTCTGGCCTAAACAGAAAGCAGACGTGCATTACTCCAGTGAGACCTGAGCAGAAAGGTGACGTTCAATTTTTTTTTAAAACCCTGTCAGGTGCGTGCCTTTGAACGGTCTGTTTATGGTAGTAACTGTTTCTAGACTGAAGCATTTTTAGGGGTGACTATGATGCATAAGGCTAATAGGGAATATGATTATAGGCATTTTGAGGCCCTGTGTATTTGTGTCCTTCGCACACGCACACACACACACACACACACACACACACACACACACACACACACACACACACACACAATTTTTTTTTTCCTATCCCACCTTGGACAAAAATCAGGAAAGGAGTCCTTGAACACACCAAGAGCAGACTCCAGGCCACTTCCAGTTGTCCCCTCAACAATGAAGACAGCGACAGGAACAGAATAATCTCCTTTGCTGGGTATGCCCAACACACACACTAGAAACTGGCTGTTCCTGTCTGAAAGTTGAATGAACACGCAACTGAAAGCAAACAGACTTTGTATACATGTATGTGGTTTACCCACAATACTGACTCAGTAACTTTACTGGTGATGTTCTCCACATACTAGCCGTGGTTGTGCTCAAACATCATGGAATGAATGGGCATCCTTAACAGCATCATGGCTTCATAAACAAATGTCCACTTAAACTCTGAACAAATGTGACTGAGTGCAAATATGTATCATCTTGCATACTGTCAGCTGTCAGGTTTTCCATAGGTAACATGTAACATTCTGGCACAGCAGCCTCCTCTGTGCCCTCCCCTTCCACCCCACTTCCCTTCCTCAAACACACACAAACAGACTAGTTCAAGATGACATCTCAGCTGATCAAAGGGTAAAGATCGGTGGTCCAGTGGCTACGACTTGTGGTCACCGATGCACAAGATCAGGTTCAAGTCCCACTCAGGGCAAAGAATTTTTCTTTCTCGTATGTAGCACTGTTCATTCGGGCGACCATTGGAGGTTTTCTCCGGCTTCCTCCCCCTCTGCTTTCGGATCTTCAGCCCACAAAATTAAAAAAAAAAATGCAAATCTAATATTACAAAATTTAAATTGTTGAGCTGGCCCTTCGCAACACGTGGCTGTTACGTGTTCATATCCGGTGTCTGAGAGAATCTGTGATTCACATGAGCGTGCGTGTTGGGTTTAACTTGCGGCATTTTGAGCCAAATATCTGGGATAAAGCGCCTATAATTACTAATGTGATTATTAAAGACCTACCGCCCACAGCAGTAGCGTCTTCCCTGCTACAGGTGCTGAAAAAAGCAACACTGCATCCACTGCCATGAGACCGCAGATACTCTGCCTGCTCCGGTGTCTGAAGCACAATATAGAACTGCTGGTGCTGGTCATGCCTGACTGAATCAAGCATGGATGAATCGCTATCCTGGATGCCAGGTAAGCAGCAGGAGAGACAAGAGTGGTAAAGATCTCCTTGAAGCAGGTGGTTCACACACAGAAAGTCGTCCTTGTGGAAGATCAGGTGTCTGTGGAGAGAATACAGAAAGAATTAGACTTCAGATCATTGGCCCCGTTTACATTAGCTTAAAATACCGCCCTGAGAGCGCTCTGAGAGTGCCCTGTCGCGTTTACACTTGGACAAACTGCTCCGAAAGCACACCGCTCTCAGACTACCTACAGTGGGTAGTCTGAGGGCGCTCTAGCTTCTAAAGGGCGCTTTCGTCACGTCACGAGGGGCCCTGTGTCACTGTAGCAACAGGCCATTTTTGCAAATGTCGAAAGATCGTTTTTTTCTGCCAGGCATACAAAAACACATGCTTTCTGGGCGCTGCCATCTTGAATATATGTCACATTCCTCGAGAGCATGTGACATATCAGCTCCCCTTCCAGGATTGTGTAATGTAAGCGCCGTGGAGCGCTCTCAGTACGGTGCACTTTAGGGGCGCCCTCAGAGCGCTCTGTAAACGGGGCCATTGTCACACTATGTACCCATACACACTATGTACCCATACACACTATGTACCCATACACACTATGTACCCATACACACTATGTACCCATACAAAGGGGAAAATAAATGACATGTGACAAGTTCAACAAAAACCCAGTAACCTACCAACCAGTTCATTTCTCTTAGTTCAATGAACGCCAATAAAGTTGTTTTTATTTGGATGAACCAACAACTTGAACAATCCATACAAAAAATGAAATACAAAAGACCAGCTTTCAACAAGAAACTATTTTTAGCATTTGACTGGTTGAACTGTCAGAGACTTGTTGCACGTGCTGACCACAATGATCCAATGAAAACACTGCCATGCATGTCATTGCCAGTACATGTACAAGCGAACAAAATGATACCAGTGTATTTGGTTCAAAACTTCAATAATTTTGAAGAACTTACTCTCCTGCTATTTTATACATGTACAAAAGCAACTTCCTTACATGTGGTGTTATTCTACAGTAGTTGAACGAGGGTTATTCAAGAGCGTGTTTCCACCCTACCGATAATTTGACCTTTCATCGGAAAATCTAACCGTTGGATCAACTCAATATTTGGGGTCAGCGTTACTCAAAAGGTGCTCTATAAATCCATAAATACTGTTTCTCTTCAACTAAAACAGTGTTTGCAAGTCTCACAGTTTTTGGAACTCCCCTGGATCATTTTTCTATGCTGGTTGTATCCTACACACACAAACTAAACCTACATGAAGATCATCATCACTACAGCTGCCCATAAAACCATTACATCTGTTGGTAGCCACTTACTTGCGGTAGGCTTTCAGGATATTGTGTATGTCTTGAGCTTTTGGATAATAGCGACGATCACTAGTGTTCTTGTAACCCTTTTCCGAGGACCACACCTTCACCGCTTGCAAAATGTCTTTAGCTCTCTTCCCATTGGATGCAAGTGTTTCAATGACACGAACAACACTTCTGTCTATCATGCCCACACATTTCTCCTCCAGAGAACTGGGGTCATGACCGTTGTGTCGACTGCGTAGTCTCCGAATGCAGCCTTTGTACTCCCCATCAGTGGCAAACCTTGAAAAGATAAAAGTACCCCTACTGTACTGCAGGGATCGATTTTCTCGCGCGCCGTGCGACTATGTCTCATATTTTGATAAAATGTTGCATAGAAATTTCGCAGAATGCATCATATGTCGCACGAACATGACATCACAAGCGCACTTGACGACGCGAAGCAGAGATGCGCTGTCTGTGTCAGTCATAGAGTCTGTTACACTAATCTAATTTTAGTGATGAGGCTTACTTATCCCACTCGCCGCGCGCGCTGCCAGGAACTCTCGCTCGAAAGAGTTGCAAAAAATATTGGCACGTTATCAGTTTACTCAGTTCTGCGATCCAGAGGTCCTTTTCCGTTCAGAACCTGAACGTCACTGCACTTAGGAACAAGCTCTCGGCACAGACATGTGACAGAGTGATGCGGGTGAACTTGATTGTCTCATAGAAAATGAAAATGTCTCATAAAAATGACTGGTCAAGGAGACAATGTCTCATTGGCATATTTGAGTAAATCCATCCCTGGTACTGACAAATAATATTGCAAGCAATGCGCTTTCAGTTAAACTTGCTGAATCTGATGAAATGTGATGAAATGTGAAATGTGATGAAATGTCAGTTCTCAAAACTGTTTTGTCAGTTCAGAATGTCAGCTCTCAAACCTGTTTTGTCAGTTCAGAATGTCAGTTCTCAAAACTGTTTTATCAGTTCAGAATGTCAGTTCTCAAAACTGTTTTGTCAGTTCAGAATGTCAGTTCTCAAAACTGTTGTCAGTTCACAATGTCAGTTCTCAAAACTGTTTTGTCAGTTCAGAATGTCAGTTTTCAAAACTGTTTTGTCAGTTCAGAATGTCGGTTCTCAAAACTTTTGTCTTTGATGCATTTGACTGTTTTTGAATTGATCATTCTTTTCAGACAAAAGTGTGTAAGAATGAATGGACCAATTTAACTATCGAACTACCCATACCCAGACATATATATGCCCTCTTGCCCCTTCTTTTTCCTCCACAAGGGTGTGTTTAGAACTTTATAGTGTGTGTGTGTGTGTGTGTGTGTGTGTGTGTGTGTGTGTGTGTGTGTGTGTGTGTGTGCAACGAAGTTCTGTCAGAGAGGAACTGCCTTTTACTGACAAATTTTATAAACATCACTTTATGGTCCTTCTTTATCATAACGGTGTGTTCAGCCTTTCACAGCATACCCCGTTGGCCGCAAGTCTACACACTTCTGACCACCCAGGCAGTTTGAGTTCGAACAGACATTGTGAAACCGTTACGTGTCTCTCATATTATCATCGTGTGACAGCATTTCACAAAGCCCAGTTTCAACATACTTAAATGAAACAAAAGCAGTGCAGCGGTTTGCCCGAGTCTCTGTTGATACGCCTGATGACCGTCCGCGCGGTTTGTTGTGTCGTTCACATTGGTACTCGAAGTACGGCTCCAAACTGTCTCCTTTTCGATGTTTGAGTCGGCTGAAAATACCACACCCACTCTCTCGAAGATTTTCCAGTTGCTCACGCACGAAGCTTTCTGGGTCGGTTGTGACAAGAAACACTTCTACGACAACACCAGAAGCTTTTGAAGGTCGCACAGAGTTCTTTAAATAGTCCACGAAATTTTGGGGGTCGGACAAATCGTGTTTTTCCGCCATCTTTGCAGTAACTCTAACGGTACACAGGCGGAGTGACTTCCCTTACACGGTCGCGTATGGGGCGCAGAATGCACAATCCTTCATATAATACTTCAAAGAGAACTTCGCGCAACACTTTTGAAAATTTCCAACGAATAAAACGATTATTTCCCCATTTGAGAAACATAAAATCAATATCACTTCTACTGAGTTATGTTTTGTGATTTTGCAATAAAGCAGTCGGTGGGCGGTAACGGCTCCTCCGTCAGTGACCGGGCAGCCAGTAACTGTGACACATTGTGAAGAATAATCTGGTGCGTCTCCAGCGTGATTATTCTGGGGCAGCCTTTTAGTGCTGGTTGGACGCTGCAGCCCTCGTGGCGGGTATCGCCGCATGCTCACCTGATGAGCGGGGTCCCATTGACCCGAAACCATGGTCGTGAGCGGCTAAAATCACCACTGAGTTCATATGGCCTTGGTTGTACCGGCGACCCGGTGGGAGGGGAATAGGGACCCCGGCTATGAATGGTGAGATACCCTTAGATCTGTTAGACGTTTCAGTGGTAGGATGGTAGGTCCCCCCCCCCCTCCATCAGTTGTGGCTTGTAGCCAATATAGGGCAAGGCGGACTTGTCCAATGGCATACAAAGCACACACCTCCTAGATCTAGGGAGCGCTCTCAGCTTTACTTAATTCCCCTACTTCAGTTTCAAATTGACCTGATTGAGCGCATGTTTTCGGTTTTAGCGACGCCTTTGTTCCTATTCTATATATATATATTTCCTCCCGGCATACAAAGCACACACCTTCTAGATCTAGGGAGCGCTCTCAGCTTTACTTACCTCATATATATAGATATATAGGGGAAGTAGGGGAAGTAAGTATATATATATATATGCCGTACGACAACAACTTGAAAACTGATCGTCAGTCCGAAATCAGTGCTGTGCACATTTCAGTCATTTGCTAATATGTCCGGTATAAAGTTTCCCACGCTCAGTCAGTCATTTGCTAAAAAAAAAAATAAAAAAAATCCCAGAGACAAACAGGGGGCTCTGCTAAAACTGAACGCGCCCGGCTTTGCCCAAGGCAGCATGTCGTACAGGGCCGCGTTTCTTACGCAAATGCGCTCGCGGGCGCTTGCGGAGGTCGCTTTGCCTCGTTGGGAAACGGCCAATTAGAACCAAGGCGCTTTCAAAATGGCGGCGGAATCACGAACACGGTTGTTGGCAAGGCTGAAAAGGAAGAAGAAAACTCTAGTGCTCGCAGCTATCAGTCATCTTTTGAGCGCAGAAGACGACGTTTTTGAGGAGGAGCAATAATTACTGGCTTGGAGCATGATATACCGCTAGTGTGCATGTTCTGCTCGATGCAAAACGGAGACGCACCATTACGTACTCACTTTGACCACTCCTTCCCCACAAACACGCACAATATATCCCTGAATGACTGGCGACCACGGCCCGGTGCAATTAGATCAAATGATTTTCGTATACTATTCTGCACAATTACAAGTTGGGACAGAAGGTCTCCATCCACCCGCAAATTCATTTTAAGCCATTTCTTAGTTCCACTTCAACGAGGCCTTCGGTCGGCGCCGCCATGTTTGTTTACATAGAAACTGACCACGTGACCTTTTGTTCGCGGCGAACTTGCTTCAGACTGCGCACGCGAGCGTTCTTTTCGCACGCCGCGGGCAAGTTGCTTGCAAACGGTTTCATAGCAACGCGCCCCGGAACGTTTCGGAACGCTCGCCTTAAGAAACGCGGCCCAGGTCTGCTGCAAGCGTTTGTCTAGTGCGGCTGGTTGGTTTCCGGAGACCGTACCGGCGTAGGCGGCATGCGGAGTGCGCAGAGCGTGCAGGTAATTCGTGAAATGTCATCATTTGTAGAGACAGTGAACTGCGAACAAGTTTGCTGACACCACACTGTGAACAGGTAAGTGCGAGAAAAGTCATGGTCGCACACGCTTGATCTTGTGATGTAGCTCTTTTGTGAATTAACCTTTGCGTTGTGTCAGTTTCTAAATGTCACGTTTTCGATTTTGTAATTCTGCATCTGCGGAGACACATTTCAGGCACTTTAAAAAGTTGTGATCGAGTAAATAAAGGAAAAACGCAGGGGTTTTTTCCCCCCGCCAAGCGCGGAACCGCATGAGGAATGAAAGCAGAGAGCAGCATTCTTTGTTTGCCAGGCTTTCTGTTTGTCAGTCAGTTCTTTGGTGTTTTTTTTTTTGTTTTTTGTTTTAGGTCTGATTTCTGTAAAACTTCTCAAGATTGTGTTCTCGATAGCCTAGCAGTACTCTTTATTTCGAGTCAAACACAACCGGGTTTGCTGATTTGTAATCTCTTATCTTATCCCTTTAAGAAGGCTATTTGTCGGAAAAATGGTTAGGAAATTTGAATTTGTTTCGTATGTTAAATTCATTTTGAACTTTTTGGCATTATGATAAACAACAACAACAACAACGACAGTCCTTTTTTTTCTGATGATTTTATTCAATCCACAATAAATTTTCTCTCCACTCATTTTCTCGACTCAAACACAACCATGTTTGTTGATTTGTAATTTCTTATCTTATCCCCTTGAGAAGGCTATTTATCGGAAAAATGGTTAGGAAATTTGATTTTGTCTGTTTAAGTCATTTGAACCTCTTGTCATTACAATCAAAACAAAAACCAAAAAAAAAACCGACGACAGTCCTTTTTGTTCTGATGACTGGAATTTCTTGAATCCACATTTCAGTTCACTTCAGTCCGATTCAAAATCGTATCTCTGCCCCGGGGAAAGCCCATACGTGCTCCACGACATCTCTCAGTAATCTCCTCAGTGTCGTGGGGAGCCGGGGGAGCCGAATGATAGAGCGTTGGACTTCTAATGCTGGGGTCGTGAGTTCGTCTCCCGGCTGGGGCCAAATATTTGTGCTGGCTTTTTCATCGTTGCTCCGTCTTTGATATCACCCGTATGTGGTGGAAAAGGACGTTAAAACCCCAAACACCCACCCACCCACCCTCCCCAGTGTCGTATTCGAAACTGTTCCAATGTTGGTTTGGTTCAATGCGTAAGGACCCAGATTGAGCGTGGGGTCATGTTTGCTGTTTGTTTGAGGTACCCTGTTTGGCAACTGTGCTAGTCTGTAGTGATTTTTGTTGTCGTGAAAAAGCGTGATTTTCGTGATTTTTGTGTTGTGTAGGTCAAGGTGCATGGTAGGTGGTCACAAAACGAGGCGAGCTGCCAGTGAAGCTGGGACTTTTTGCACAGAGGTGACGGGACACAAGTCAGTGAGGCAAGCGGATTTGTGCGAACTGTCTCTCTGGCCTAAACAGAAAGTAGACGTGCATTACTCCAGTGAGGCCTGAGCGGAAAGGAGACATTCACATTTGTTTTTAACCCCTGTCAGGTGCGAGCCTTTGAATGGTCTGTTCGTGGTAGCAATTGTTTCTAGATTGAAGCATTTTGAGGGGTGACTAAGTTGCCCGAGGCTAATAGGGAATATATAGGCAAATTTGAGGCCCTGTGCATTTGTGTCCTTCGCTCACAAGGGCACGACCTTTAGAGTCGATCCTCGGCCACTGCCTATTATTTTGCACTTTTCTGCTCTGCAGGTGGTCTTATATGGAATAATGACTGGAGCATTGAACAAATGAATAATTTATTATGCATTACTTTTACTGGCTGTGGAATATATCGTCGTCCGCTCCACAAATACAAATACGTCAAAGTGTCGCAGAAATCAATTTTAGCCCGAGCCGAGCAGGTCAAGTCATGTGTGCATTACATTCTCAACATCCCTCCAGCAAGTATAGTCTACAGCCCACGTCCAGTGATCCATAGAACATGCAAAACTGAACCGGCCCCTGCAGTGCAGTGGTTAGCACTTCGGACCATGGACCGGGAGACCCGGGTTTGAGTCTCAGCCGAGGCAAGCGGATTTATTTTTAATTTTTTTTTTTACCTAGGTCGGCTCCTACCCAGAGCGGGTGTGCTATGGGCCCAGTGGGGAGGCTGTTGCCACACAGCCGACTGAGCCGAGATTCACCCACTTCACGGGCGCGACTTTGAGGGGTGCTTCCCTTGGTATGACACGTCTTATGATGTGGATGATTACACCGCCGGCACCGCAGGTGCCGTTGTTCCCGGGCCTGGTTAATGCCGGGACATTTATAACAGGAAGCGTGGAATGCGGCCCTGCCCCGCAGTCCCAAACCACACGGACCTCCATAGCATCATCTTACCATCATCCTCATCTCCATCACCATGCATAATAAAAAATGCCGCAGCTTCCGAGCCCTCCGTGGATTCCACCCATTACCAGGGAGGAACACCACTGGAGCCGACAAAGAGTTGTGGCAGAAAAAAATGAACAAAAACAAACAAAACAATAATAATAATAATAATAATAATAAGGACGACTTATAAGGCGCCTATACATGAAATAAAACAGGCTCTAAGCGCCGTACATCGTAACAACATACACCACTTTCATACACACAGACTCACAGGGAACATTCAAAGTTAAACAATATCTCACAACAAGTAGGCTGGCACGGTGTGGAAGGGCAGAGTAAATCAGTAATCAGTTTTATATAGGTGGGTTTTGCTGGGTGGGTACGTCTGGTAACATACAAAACTGAACCAAACAAGGCTGATGATGCATGTTGTCCTCCTTTGATCTTCAGTTGTAACCTGACTGGTAAGGATGCTTGTTTGTCAGAATAACATCTTAATTTCGACCTGACGCGCCGCAGTAAACACTAGCTGTTTGAAGTAGGCCATGTTCCGGCCTGAACTGTTTTCATGTTTCACGGTGCTGCAGTTCAAAAAGCGAGTGCTGTTGTGCGTTGCAGTAACTGTTTTCACGTACGCCATACTCTCGGTACTGTAGTACCAAAAAAAAAAAACCAAAAAAAACCCCTACATGTCTATGCTAGCGTATCGGATCTGCAGGTTTGGTATTTTGGTTGAAAAATGTTCTTTGGAGATGTTCAGCCCACAAAACATTAAAAAACAAAACAAAATGCAATTCTGAAGTTCCGAAACTTAAATTGCTGAGCGTGATCGTAATGTGTTCATGTCCAGTGTGTGAGAGAATACGTGTGATTCAAGTGAGAGTGCGTGTTGGGTTTAGCTCGGGGCGCTTTGGGCCAAACATTTGGGAATAAAGCGCCTACATTAATGAGATTATTATTATTGGACTGTAGTACCAAACACTACAGGTCTAAGCTAGCGTATCGGATCTGTAGATTTGGTACTATGATTCAAAAAGTATGTGCTGTTGTGCATTGCAGTAACTATTTTCACGTATGCCCATCTCCCGGTACTGTAGCACCAAAAACTATATGTCTAAGCTAGCGTATCGGATCTGTAGGTTTGGTATTATGGTTCAAAAAGTGTGTGCACTTGTGCGTGCCAGTAACTGTTTTCACGTATGCGCGGCTCCGGGTACTGTAGTGCCAAAAACTATATGTCTAAGCTAGCGTATCGGATCTGTAGGTTTGGTATTATGGTTCAAAAAGTGTGTGCTCTTGTGCGTGTCAGTAACTGTTTTCACGTACGCCCGGCTCCGGGTACTGCAGTGCCAAACACTACAGATCTAAGCTAGCGTAGCCATTCAGTAGTTCCGGTATTATATGTGAGTGCAAGCAGTTTTGCGAGAGGATCAATACAGCACACACTTGTATTGGAAGAACTGTGAGGGAAGAAACATGGCCCGACAAAACTGAAAAACACCAAGCTGAACATTTGCTGTTGGTGTGTATATATGTGAAGAAGATCGAAGTGTCAAAACGGCGCCTCTCACCGGTCATTGTGATACGCTTATCAATAGCAGCCCCCCCCCCCCCCTTCCCTAACTCCCACCTCCTCTCCCCCCCCCCCCACCACCTCGCCCCGATTGTTTTACACCGGGCCCCTCGGCACGCGAAGGTAAATATCTGCACAGAAACACGAACTATGACTTTAATGCTACTCGGATCTGAAAATTGATGTAGTCAGGATGAAAAAAGTCAGCATTTCTTCCCTCTTTTACTTGTTTCAATTTGTGTTTTTAATGAACACACGGTGTGAGA
>JACVVK020000186.1:1015000-1032500 GCA_018292915.2 Batillaria attramentaria | reverse complement strand
GCTACAGCTGAACTGGCAAGACGCATACGAGTTCTGCAAAGAAAGGGGAGCGAGTCTCGTCAGCGTGACGTCACGAGCGGAAAACGACATCCTGAAGTCCCTGGCAGAACAGACACACGGAAAGCCGTGGTACAACCAGCTGTAAGTCAAATTCTGTCATAGCAGTTTTCTTTCCTGTCGTAACTCTGCCCCTGCCCCACCGCCCCGGCCTTTCACCCCCTCCCCGGTGAATTTGTTGAGAATACGGTCAAACGTCTTTTTCTAGGGTTAAGTATATTCGAGGAGCACATCTTGATATGTTGCTGTTGTTGTTTTTGTTGTTGTTGTTGTTGTTGGCGTTCTTGAGCTTAACTCTTCCAGGGCCAGCCTCTTGGATGAGAGGATTACGTGTGTGACCTATTTTTAAGTGCTTCGCCGCATGGGCTGCCACACTCCGATTTTGTGTGTAATAAGAAGAAGAAGAACAAGAAGAAAAAGCATCGACTTAGCCCAGGAACCCCATCCAGAGGTATTTTACAAGAGACGAAATTCAAGTTGACATGCAAGGAAATGGTGTTTAGTACGGTAGGGTTGTCTTGAGTGATGGATGTTATGCAACCACTTTCGGAGGACTTCAACTCACCGTGATAGCCGAATGGTAGAGCGTTGGACTTTCAATGCTCGGGTCGTGAGCTCGAATCCAAGTGAGGGCCAGATATTTGTGCTGGCTTTTTTTTGGTCGTTGCCCCGTCTTTGATATCACCCGTACGTGGTGGAGAAGGACGTTAAACTCCTAAACACCCAAACACCGTTAACTCACCGTTTCCAGAGGATGACGGCTGTTCGGCTAGGAGCTTACGGCGGCTGAAGATAATCCCCACATAACAAAGACGGCAAGAACAACGTTTTGATGTAACCTCCCTGTTCTGGCCACAGTCAACAATGACTGTATAGAAAGCCTTCGCGCGAGGCACAGATCTTGGTACGCTTGATTTTACTACAATAATGACGATGGTGATGGTGACGACAACGACGATAATGGGGGCGACGGCACCGGTGCCGGTGGCAGTTATTATGATGATGATGATGATCTTCTCCCCCCCTCACAAACTAACAAAGACCTTTGTTGTTGTGGTTGTTGTTGTTGTTGCTGCTGTTGTTGTTGGTGGTGGTGGTGACGACGACGACGATGATGATGACGACGACGATGACGACGACGACGATGACAACGACGATGACGATGATGATGATGGCGACGATGATGATTGCTCTCCTCTCCTCTCAAACCAGCCAGGACTTTTGGAGCGGTCTTCACGACCCGGACGGTTCCACAGTAGCCGACGGTTACCTGTGGGCAGAGGGGTCAGGGGCTTGTCAACCTTTGTCGTCCTGGACAAACTGGTACGACAACGAACCCCTGAACGCCCACCAGTCCTTCTGCATCTTACTCGAGAGGGATGGCCTCAGGTGGAGGAGTACCGGTTGTCATGACAAAAGACGGGTAATGTGCCGCTCTACCGGAGGTAAGTCTTTGACCAAGTATGAAACTGTTTTAGCTTTCAATCGCAACCCTGCGACATTCTTGCTTTTTTTGTTTGTTTGTTTGTTTGTTGTTGTTGTTGTTTTTTGTTTTTTTTGCACGTTCGAGTAGCTTCCCGTTTCTGTTTTAGTTTGACCAGTTTAACTTCTTGGAAATGCTTGGTCATACAGAGTTTTCAGAGTTTTGGAAATGCTTGGTCATACAGAGTTTTCAGAGTTTTGGAAATGCTTGGTCATACAGTTTTCAGAGTTTTGGAAATGCTTGGTCATACAGAGTTTTCAGAGTTTTGGAAATGCTTGGTCATACAGAGTTTTCAGAGTTTTGGAAATGCTTGGTCATACAGAGTTTTCAGAGTTTTGGAAATGCTTGGTCATACAGAGTTTTCAGAGTTTTGGAAATGCTTGGTCATACAGAGTTTTCAGAGTTTCGGAAATGCTTGGTCATACAGAGTTTTCACAATGAGGTGTCCCCGATTACGGAAAATACACCACACGAGTTTGTTGATTTCGACCATAGAACTGCGAGTTTTAACGAGCGGTTTTACGGTCGAAATCAACAAACGAATGTGTGTGTGTGGCGGAGGGGGAAGGGGGGGTACGTCTTGTACGTGTAGTTGTTTTGTTCTTGGTGTATGTGTGTGTGTGTGTGTGTGGGGGGGGGGGGGTCTGTTAAGTGCCTAGAGCTCGTCAGAATAGGCGCTCAAAAATGGTCACTATTATTATTATTATTATTATTTCCAGGAAGTTGCTCCTTTGGAGAGGCGAAGGACAACAGAAAGATCGTTTCAATACCAACCGTACCGGTGGAAGCCACAAACGAAGTGGAATGCCAAGAACAGTGCCTGGCTTTCTCGGCCTTTGGTTTAGATTGCATGGCCGTGGAGTGGAGAGACGGACTTTTCATTGACAGCTGCGTGCTTCACATGTCTAACCAACCTTTCGAGGAGAAGGACTTGATGGTCTGGCCAGGAACTGACGTATATTTGCTGACCTGTTACGAAGGTGGGAATATGATATTATTATATGTAGCATGCGTACTCAGTGTAATAATAATAATAATAATAATAATAATGCTGATGCTGCTGCTTCTGCCGCTGCTGCTGCTGATGATAATAAAAAGACTCATTAAAAAAAAAAAATCATGAGTTCAACAATTTATTGACCGATCGGGTCGCTTCGCCATTTGAATTTATAAACCTGCGTCCACGCGGGCGGGCTGTTGCCACCACCACTCACAGTAAAGTTTGATATGCTCTTTCATCTTTCCTTTCTTCTTCCTGCTCTCTTCTTCTTCTTCTTCTTAGTTTTCTCTTTTATGTCTTTATATCTCAGTCCAGTCAGTTTTTCACGCCAATTTCTCCTCCATGCTTTTTGTAAACTGGTTTAGATGAGCACGTATATAAGTGTTTACTTGTTGTGCTCTTTTCAACGTAATACTGTTTACTGTTTGACGGTGAATTCCGCATTGAATAAAAAAAAATGATGAAACCAAAGAGGCGGCTAACGTGGGCTGCTCTGTGCTCTGTTTTTAACAAGCGGCTTTGGACACAATCACACAATACACAACAAGCGGCAGCACGTACGACCCGCCATGCACGGAGGTCATAAAAGGTGAGGTAAATGAATGAATGAATGAATGAATGAGAGAGAGAGAGAGAGAGAGAGAGAGAGAGAGAGAGAGAGAGAGAGAGAGACTTACCAGCACTATGAAGACTGTAGGATTGTAGAAAAAAAATATATTCTCTAAGTGTGATCCGGCGACTTTATTTCAAAAATGAAAAACCGCCTCTTTCAGAATTTTCACCTTTTCAAGAAAGAAAGAGAAAGAAAGAAAGAGTGAAAGAAAGAAAGAAAGAAAGAAACAGTGAAAACCTATAACTACACACACGTATTTATCAGCCTGGCCTCCGTATTTCTTCATCAACTGAGAATTTAATTAACTTATCGTTAAAGGGTACGGCAAGTCAAGAGCACTATTGCGTTTAAATGACAGATATTGAGGTCCTAGACGGCTGCAGCCCAAAAGATTTGAACACGAATACACCATTCAGCATATTTCACACCAAACGGCAGCCGGAATGCGATGCCATGGGGGCTGCCATGTTGATCCTAGCAGTGACGTCACGCGACCACTCAGCAGCAGGCGAGATTTTGACACTGTGTGTGCAGGTGTGCCTGCTACACGTTTTAGGCGTGTTATTTCTGGCTTGTATACACACTTTGCTAATTTCCTGAAAGCTAGAATAGATTTGGGGAACTATCCCTATGATTTCGAGCCAGAATATTCTGAGGCAGAGCTGAGTAAGGGGTCAAAACAGTGGGGACGATGGGGAAGAGCCGATCATGAGAACGAGTGCAATCAGTTGTGGGAGATGCGTGTTTGACAAGTGAAGCAGCAACATCGTTCGCAAAAGCGCCAGTGAAACAATCCGGGGTAAAATGATCTCAACAAACCTGGTCCTGGTGGTCTCGATTGTTCCAGGCGTATTCCTGCACGCAGCGGGGCAAGCGAGCCGTTCTTCAAGGCTTCAACCTTTTCGCACATAACCTCCGTTTTTCCTTTGATTTGTTTAGATTCGAAAATTCAAAAAAGCTTTTGTGGCTTCCATCTGCATTCTTACACGTGCCCTGTTTGCTGAAACAACCGAACGCTTTGCACTGTGGCATCTCGAACACAAAATAATACTCAGGAACAACTCGCCCTAAGCAGGCACTGCCGACAGTGGAGGTGGTGTGACGTCACCGTCAGCACCTTTCCCGCCTCATTCGCGAAAGAGTGCGGCAACATGGCGCAGCCCAGGAACCGAAAGCAGAGGGTGTTTTCGGCGCATTTTTGAGGAAATGGTACTTTGTTCACGAAAACTTTTGCTATCTGACAGCTTAGGACCTCAATATCTGTCATTTAAACCCAATAGTGCTCTTGACTTGCCGTACCCTTTAAGTCACAGGCAGCGATCAAGCGGAGACAACGACTGTGCCCGCTGCATCTGGAGGGGAAGCTACGCGCAATGTGACGTCATTAGTCTACGTACCAGTCGGCGTCACGATGTCCACGGCAGAATCTGCGTGCGCACGCCTCTCTCCGCCCGGGACCCTAGTGATGCCGAAGGATGCCGCCATGACGAATGCAACGTCACTTTTTCTCGCCACCACTATAGGCTACACCTGGTGAAAATCTCGATCCCGTGTCATGGCCGTTTTTCATTTGTTTTTATGTTTGTTTGTTTGTTTTTGTTCGTTCAGCTTCTTGGCCCCGACTGTCTGGAACTCCTCGCCAGTCGAACTCAGCCCTCACTGCCCCTGTTTAAATCCCATCTGAAGACCTTTCTCTTCCGTCAAGCTTTTAATAGTTAACCTCTGTTGGTTCTGATTGTGTGTACCATGAGTCGTTGGATGTCACTGCACCTGCCAAATTGGGTCAGAGCGGTTGAAAATAGACAGTGTGTGTGTGTGTGTGTGTGTGTGTGTGTGTGTGTGTGTGTGTGTGTGTGTGTGTGTAAGTTCTGAAGATTTTCTCTCTCTCTCTCTCTCTCTCTGGATTGCCTAGTGACTTGCCCGTACTGACTGACCAAACGCTGTTGTGCCAGCTGAATCTCTCTCTCTCTCTCTCTCTCTGTGGATTGCCTAGTGACTTGCCCGTACTGACTGACCAAACGCTGTTGTGCCAGCTGAACCTCTCTCTCTCTCTCTCTGGATTGCCTAGTGACTTGCCCGTACTGACTGACCAAACGCTGTTGTGCCAGCTGAACCTCTCTCTCTCTCTCTCTCTCTCAGGATTGCCTAGTGACTTGCCCGTACTGACTGACCAAACGCTGTTGTGCCAACTGAACCTCTCTCTCTCTCTCTCTCTCTGGATTGCCTAGTGACTTGCCCGTACTGACTTACCGAACGCTGTTGTGCCAGCTGAACCTCTCTCTCTCTCTCTCTCTCTCTGGATTGCCTAGTGACTTGCCCGTACTGACTTACCGAACGCTGTTGTGCCAGCTGAATCTCTCTCTCTCTCTCTCTCTCTGGATTGCCTAGTGACTTGCCCGTACTGACTTACCGAACGCTGTTGTGCCAGCTGAATCTCCCTCTCTCTCTCTCTGGATTGCCTAGTGACTTGCCCGTACTGACTGACCAAACGCTGTTGTGCCAGCTGAACCTCTCTCTCTATCTCTCTCTCTGGATTGCCTAGTGATTTGCCCGTACTGACTGACCAAACGCTGTTGTGCCACCTGAACCCCTCTCTCTCTCTCTCTGTCTGGATTGCCTAGTGACTTGCCCGTACTGACTGACCAAACGCTGTTGTGCCAGCTGAACCCCCCCCCCCTCTCTCTCTTCAGTTGGGGAGCCGAATGGTAGAGCGTTGGACTTCTAATGCTCGGGTCGTGAGTTCGTATCCCAGCTGGGGCCAAATAATTTGTGCTGGCTTGTTTGTTTTTTTTTTTTAATCGTTGCCCCGTGTGTGTGTGGGGGGGGGGGGGGGGGAGGGAGGGGGGCTTTAAGCGCAGCGAGTCTTTGGCGCTTGGAGAGCAGCAGCAACAAATTGACAACCTGTCCATGCTAAACCTGGCATGTGCCACTGGAGGTGAAGTTGTTATTTGCCATAGACCATAGACCTCTACCTTGGCATTAATAAGTACGTCAGACAGTGCCACACTAAATTCATGTTTAAGTCGAATCTAATAGGGAATAGAAAGTATAAGTTCTGAAGAGTTTCTCTCTCTCTCTGTGTGTGTGTGTGTGTGTGTGTGTGTGTGAGAGAGAGAGAGGTTCAGTGGGCACAACAGAGTGTGGTCAGTACGGGCGAGTCACTAGTCAATCGAGAGAGTACGTGTTTGGTGCAGACGGACGTACCAATTCAACCTGCTCTTATCAGCAGGCGGACCGTCGTCTGCCTTTATTTGGCTTATCATATTGACGACCGGTGCTTGTGCGTACGGGGGCGCACTCAAAACAGGCAAATTGCACGCACGATGTTTTGCACGGACACGGATCGTAATGATAATCCTCTGATCTTGTTATCAGTGATAACTTACCACGAACTACTCGCATTATCATACTGCTTCGTTATTATACTTTTTTCCACAACGTATACATATGCAGAGAGCAACGATGCATGACCACAGATTGTTGATTAACTGATCCCTGCCGGTTCCTATATATATATAGTATCCTATTGACTTCGAGTGAGTTTTTAGGGGCTTTAAAGCCGTGCAAGCCACAAAGACTAATTCGCGGTTAATATTGACTTCGAACCAAGGAAAGGATTATACTGATGGAATTATGCGGGCGGTACAATAAAATGCTGAAGTGAAAGTGCTCAGTAACACGATTTTCTGCACAATGAGGTATGATCGGAAAGAAATCAGCTCGGTGAACAAACTCTTGTATAGAGAAATGTGGATACGTGGCTTTGTCCATTTCTAATATTCCATTGTCCTCTTTGTAAACGTGAGATGCCTGTCACCGGAATATGATCGCGTGTCGCTTCGTTGCTGCGTCTCCTTTGATGTGAGTCCTCCCCTGAAATGTGTGTGTGTGTGTGTGTGTGTGTGTGTGTGTGTGTGTGTGTGTGTGTGTGTGTGTGTGTGTGTGTGTGAGAGAGAGAGAGAGAGAGTATGTGTCAGTGTGTGTGTGTGTGTGTGTGTGTGTGTGTGTGTGTGTGTGTGTGTGTGTGTGTGTTTTGGAGTTTAACGTCTTTTTTCCGCTACGTATGGCTGATATCACAGACGGCGCAACGAGGAAAAGGCCAGCACAAAATGATGGCCTGACCGGGATTCGAACACACGACCCGAGCAGCCCTGAGATGGTCTGTGGGAGGGATGTATATAACTATGGAAATCAAGCACTCAGAATGGGTTCCTGTACCTTAACCCTGCCTGGTTCTCTTCTTTCTTATTTCCTCTTGTTGTCGTTGCTGTTTTACTGGAGGGGCGATAATCACCACTGACGGTAGAGGGAGCCGGGACAGCCGAATCGTAGAGCGTTGCACTCTCAATGCTCAGGTCGTGAGTTCGAATCCCGGCTGGGGCCAGATATTTGTACTGGCCTTTTTTCTCGTTGCCCCGTCTTTGATATCACCCTTACGTGCTGGAAAAGGACGTTAAACTCCCGAACACCCACCCACCCACCAACCCCCACTGAAGGTAAGAGAAGATTTTTTTTTAAAAAAGGTCTTTTGCAAACAGGGTGTGGCTTGGGTTGGAGTTTCAAACTGGCCTGACCTGGAGGGACGGGCAGGTTGCGAGCTGGCCATCCAAGGACACAGCCCCGAGCTCATCCTTCCCGTGTGTGATGGCGGCACCTCAAAACCGCCTTGATCTACTCTGGAAGTCGACAGACTGCTTGTCTGAAGTTCCAACATTCCTCTGCCAGTCGACTACAAGTGAGCGATTATTTTGATTTGCTTACTCGTGCTACGTGCTATAAATTCATGTAAAACGCTTCACACAAGGGCATTTTTATTTTCAAATTTCGACCTGTCGCAAAATCGAAACTCGTGTCGAGCTTTTAATGATGATAATAGATGATGCTTTTTAACCTGCTGAGACCTGCAGCGTCCTCTATTGGACCCTTTTCTTGATCTCTTTGTGTGCGTACATCTTCAGGGTTGGTAACAACAAAAAAGGGACATAATCTCACGGTTCCAACTTTTGCAGGTCATTACTAGTTGCTTGTCTGTGCTCTGTGCCCCCCCCCCCCCCCCCACACACACACACTCCAAACAAAAACAAAGACAGAAAGAAAGAAACAAACCGAAACAAAACACAAACAAACCGGAAAAAAACACAAACAAACAAACAAACAAACAAACGAAAACTTGTTTGCCCCTTACTTGCTATCGTTTATTTTGGACAGACGAGGAATGCACCTTCGACACTTACCCTGGAAAAGGTGTGTCGTCAGAGTGGAAGCTGACGTCCCCGCTGAATGCAGCCCAATGCATGTCACACTGCAACACCCAGCTCTACCACGGTAAAGAGTGCTGGGCCGTCACGATGGACACCCTGACTGACGTGTGCTTTTTGTACTACGACGAGTGTCCCCTGTTCCTGAAGAACACCTCAGCTTCTGTGTACAACGTCAGCACTATGACTCTATACGTTCGCTCCTGCTTCACTTGTAAGTTTGCCCACAGACAGACAGTATTCAGTATGACGTCAGTATTGACGCGTTGACGCAAGATAATACATGTACCAGTCTGAGCTGAAGCCAAGTGTTTTGTTGGTGTTGGTTTGTTTGGGTTGGGGCCAGGTATTTCTGCTGGCCTTTTTCTCGTTGTCCCGTCTTTGATGTCACCCATACATAGTGGAAAAGAACGTAAATATCCAAACACCCACTCACCCCCCCCCCTTTTTTGGGGGGGGGGGGTCGGGGGTGGGGGGTTAGAGGTTTGTTTATGTGTGCAAATGTTAGCCGATACATTGCATTTATAGTCACAAAGACTGCTAGAAGTATCTTTATGCCACATTTGATACACGCAACACAACTATAAACGACGCTGATAGTCGATGGCGTGTCATGTCCATACTAACCTTCATTCATAGTTTACCTGAAGTCGACGTAGCACCCAACCACCTGCCTTCGTCCCCCCCCCCTCCCCCTCCCTTTCCCCTCACCCATATATCGCCATTTGGAAAGAAACGAAGTTTCCCTCTTAACGGCCAGAAAAAAGGCTTTTTTCTTCGAGAAGGTAAATGCCACTTTGAAACTTTCTTTTGCAGTCGAAATTTACGATAATTCGACCGAAGACATCAACACAGTTCTTTACGAAACCTCGGATGGAACAAACACATCTGGACAACCGACTACTGCCAATGACGAGCTGGCATCTTCCACAAGCCAAACTCCGACAACCGCAGAATACGCAGCGACTTCAACAGAACACAGCACGACTGCAAGTGAACGCGAAACAAGTACAACCAATCAGCTAACTGTCACAGCCGAACAGCAGACGACCAAACGTGAAGACCAGTCGACTACTAGGGAACAAGAAACAACTACCGACCAGCAAACGACAACAACCCTAGCGAATGAAGGAACGACTGAAGATCGAGTCCTCACTAGCGAAGAGCAGACGACACTTTTTGCCGCGAGTCAGACGACAGGAGTGAAACTGACAACGGAATTGCCGTTGACAAGTGAAGGTGGAACCAGTGCGCATGCTCAAACCTCTACAAGTTGGACACCTGCCGGTAAATACGCAGAAGGGACACACACACACACACACACACACACACGCACCTCTTGACCAATGCATCATTAGTTTATCTGGCGTTTGGAGGATTGGCAGCAATTGCGTGGATGCCGAATTACATTATAAAAAAGTATAGTCTCTTGATTTCAGTTTTCCGTCAGAAGGAAAATTTCTCCTATGTGTGTGTGTGTGTGTGTGTGTGTGTGTGTGTGTGTGTGTGTGTGTGTGTGTTTGCTTGTTTGTTGCAATGCCTGTCTAGTAAACAATGCAACTGCGTCGAAAGAGACACCAGTAAGGATTGCTGAATTGGTTTAAATTAAATGAAAGGAGACACTGCTTATCTCCATGAGGAAGCCACAGGACCCCCCGCCCACCCCCCCCCCCCCCACCGAACAAAAAAAAAAACCAAAACAAAATACCCCCCCCCAAAAAAAAACAAACAAAACAAACAACAACAACAAAAAAAAAACAACAACCCAAAATCAAGGCAACAACAACAAAACACAAAAAAACAACAACAAAGCAAACAAACAAACAAAACAACAAAAAACCCAAACAACAAAAACAACAACAATAACAACAACAAAAAACATCAAAACCCCCGAAAAATCAAGTGGCTTGTTAGCTTTTCAAAATATAACAGACAGTTCTTTTGTTCTGTTGTAGTCACGGTCCCGAGCAAAGATCTTCACAGGCAGTGTGCGTGTCAGTGCAAACCAACCACACCAGACTCCAATAACACAACCAACGAGGCCATGGTTCAGAAACTCCTGAGAGAGCTGGCCATCGACGCCCAGCAGACGTCACTGAACAAGCGGAAGTCGAAGAGTATCCCGGACAATCGGGTCAGCGCGACGACGATTGGCTGCATGGGGATTGGTGTTCTCGTGACAGTCATCGGTGTCATTGTCATCATGGACATGACAAATTTTCTGCGCCGACCAGCGAGTAAGAGCAGACGCAGAAACAAGAATCATTAACTGAAGCGGGTGCATCCAGCTGAAAAGTGCTATAGGTCTATAGCAAAGTGTCATTATAATTTGATACTGAGTACAATCGTGAATAAATGAAAGACGTTTACATTATGTCGTAATCACAGCTTGAAAACAGGAGTTCCGTCCCTTGATCGCCACTCTTTTACTAACGGCTGCGCCGTGAGCATGCAGCAGGCATGGATTTTTTTTTATTTTTTTTTTGGGGGGGGGGGGGGCTTAGAAATGGTCAGTCATCATCATCATCATCACCTTCGAAACAAGTAGAAAGACACCAAAACCTAAGTTTCATTAGACGTGCAGGATTGATTTCTTTCTTAGTTTCTATGAGAGTTACAGTTTAAACAAAGCCAGCAGTTGCTCAATGATATTTATTGTAAATTTACTCGCTGGAACATCATGATAATGGACAATTTTTTTCTTTTCTTTGATTGAATGTCACTGAGTAATCATACCCGATTACAGGGTTATCGTCATTTTATTTTAGCATCATCATCATCATCACCACCACCACCACCACCTGCACGCACGCACGCACGCACGCACACGCACACACACACACACACACACACACACACAGACAGACACACACACACACACACTCTGCTCCCTTAGTTTGCATGATATGAATGAAGGCTGGCATTGTATGAGCGTCAGTGTCTGAACATGAGACAATAAGGATACAGCCATATCTTTGCACGTCATAATTATGCACTATGTGTAACTGCTTTCATGAGTGCTTTGCTGTGAGAATCACCTCTTAGCTACCTACCGTCCACAGCTTCCATTGTGTAAGTCGTTTTCCTCATGTTCTTGTGGGACAAGTGGCTTGCAAAACCTGAATAAACCATTAGCATTATTATTCGTGGTGTAAGCAACCCTCTGAGTATCACGAAGGCGGAGTTCATTGATTGTGGGACAAAACAATGTCAAGTCAATTTCTTTATTATTATTATTATTTATTACTACCACTACTGCTGCCATTTATTATTGTTACACACACCAGAGGGTCCAGTGATACAAAACTGATCCGCTACCAAAACAGTGGCATATAATTATACTGATATTTGTGTAGTAGTTACCAGCATTTTTCTTGGTTTGTTGTTGTTGTTGTCAAGTTGTTGTTGTCAAGTTGTTTTTGCCGGGCAGTAAAGTGACATGTATGTTGAACTGGGCTGCCCGTGAACTGAAATGTCGTACGCTTAGCCAAGTTAAATCTCTCTCTCTCTCTCTCTCTCGCGTAGGAACTGATCAAGTGAACCAGCAAGATCAGTGGTATTTGTGATATACGCTGTTTTCATGCATGTTATGACTGAGTCTCTGGTGAAAATAAGACTGACCAGCGCCTTGTGACTGCATGTGTTCTTTTCGGATCGAGTGATGTTACTCGGTCTCAGGGGGGCGTTGGCGGCAGTCAAAGAAATCGGACAAACATTCGCTCCCCCCCCCCCCCCCCGAGCCCCTTCCCCGGACTCCGATGATCCCCGGCCCAGTACCTAAGCCCCTTTAAAACTAAACACTGACTAGTGTAGCTCTTACTTCTCACGTACCACACACACTGACACGCACAGGCACACTCACACACACACACACACACCGTCTCTCTCTCTCTCTCTCTCTCTCACACACACACACACACAGTGACACACACCGTGACACACACACACCGTGACACACACACACCGTGACACACACACACCGCGGCACACACATACACACACACATACACACACACACACACACACACACTGACACACACACAAGTCTGGATAGCTCAACCAGTTGCCGGAGCAACTGGATTTCACTTCTGAAAACTGATTGGACAGCAGAGTGACAAACCCTTGATGTCATGTGGGTTATATCATCACTTCCGGCTTACTTTTCAAGCCGTGAACACATTGCTGTCCCGAAAACAGCAGCAGCAACAGCAGCAGCAGCAGCAGCGCCACCAAACTTTGAAACCCCGAACCAAGTAACCAACAATCACAACAACCAAACAAACCGCAAACAAACAAGAAGTTTTTTTTTTTTAATAACTGTTTTTGCCGGGTGACCGATGTGTACACATTTTATTTCCCTACTAATACACAGAGCGACACAAAGATGACTTTATTCACAATGCATGCTGCTACATCCTACCTCATAGTTAGTGACAGGGGATTTGGTCTAGTGGTTAAGGCATCCGACTTCGGATCCTGAGCTGCCGGGTTCGAGTCCCCGGTGGGCAGGAATATGGTGGGATTTTTCCTTCCCATATCGAGTCAAATCCATGTGCAGACTCGTTTGCGGTGCCTGTCTCGCCTTCGTGTACATACGCACGCACATACATCAAGTGTGCACGCTAAAAATCCCACGTTCATCTTTCGAAGAAGAGTAGGCTGTGGCCGGTGGCGTGGTAAACAGAAATACTGTCGCACGCACCAGAGTGAATAGCAGGGTGGAGGTTTGCACATAAAGTAGCGCTTAACGGCAGCAGGCTTTCACTGCTTCGACCTCCAGCCCTGCGGCGCCGTGAGCATTTCAGCAGAGATGGATACGTGCGCCGAGGAGAAGTCTACCATACCATACCATAACCATAGTTCAAAGCAAAGCAATAAATTACAAATAAAACCAAACACGTACAATGTAAATACATGTGCAAAATAATTTAAAAAAAAAAAAAGCTACAGGAAGTTAACATTTATTTGGTTGGTTTGACTTAGCCCAAAATGTCTGCGAGTAAAACTAGTTACTGACAAAACAATTAAGTCTCAATTCGCATAAGAAGAAATGCTACAGCCATTATAACTTATTCAAACTATCATAAGATTACCCATGTAATTATAATCAACCAATGACAGCGCATAAATTGTTCCCTTGATCGCAATATTTGTTGACGTTGATGTTAATCCTTGCATGTACCTTGATCCTGAATGCTGCTACCGCTGTGGTGACCATCGACGATTGTGACAAAACACAAAACAATCATTGTCAGTCATACCCTCACAACCATGCAATGATCACTTGTACACTACCAGATGAGAGAAGATACACTGCACATCAAGTTATGAACACATAACAATCATTGTCAATCACCCTCACAGCCATGCAATGATCACTTGTACATTACCTGAGGAGGAAAGATACACTGCACACTATGAACACTGGTGGAACACACACGTGCACACACACACACACACACACACACACACTGACACACACACACACACACACACACACACACACACACACACTGACACGCTGACCCGGCGCCGGCCGGCGAGGTCACACGCAACTGCAGTTACACCACACAGTGAAATGCACACATATCATGGACTGATGTCAGGCTGAATAGTGTTTTAATTTAATCGATACGTTGTAGACTCAGTGAAGTACGTTGTATTTGTACTCATACTATTCCCAGCTCTCACCGGCAAATCTGTGCGGAAATGCCTCTCAGTAAAATACTTCTACTCGTGTGTTATCAGTCATGGGTACATGGGAGCCGGGGTGGTCGAATGGTAGAGCGTTGGACTTCTAATGCTTGGGTCGTGAGTTCGATCCCGGCTGTGGCCAAATATTTGTGCTGGCTTTTCCATCGTTGCCCCGTCTTTGATATCACCCTATGTGGTGGAAAAGGACGTTAAACCCCCAAACACCCACCCATGGGTACATTTACTCATATATGGGTACTCAAGTTAGACATGGGTACATATACATGGCTACACTACAGTATAGTCTACCCACACCCGGCGTTACCAGTGGTAAAAGCATGCTGAAGTACACAAACGCAATACACTGCATATTGTCACTGTATATCTGGGTACATGTACCATTTACCGATACTGTCGAGGGCTGTATTCTGCTGAATATTGCTCCGAGTCGGCACCCGCTGCGACATATGGGATCCAGGCTGACGTAGCGACGTACGTCGGTCAAGGACAAATCCACCGCGCATCCAAATTTAGACTATGACGACCCGAGCTCGCTATCTGCAACACTGATGTGTTAAGGTGTGTCGTGAAGTGGTCTAACCTACAGACAGGCGATAAGCAGACTGCACGGGCAAAGCGCTGAAAGAGGTTTCAGCAGGACACGCGGGCCGCAACAGAATCAGTTTGAACACTTGAACCTCGGACTCGAACCGCGCGAGTTCCGCCCACGGCCTGACCAGGTAAGATACTACACATTTTCAAAACAGTTCGTTCGACAACATACACACACACACACACACACACACACACTGCACGCGCCGAATGCGCATTGTCGCATAATCATGACTGATGATATGATGTGTTTTAAAACGACTGACGCCGTTCTCAGTGTACAGGTCAAGTCAGTCACAGTGTCAGTAGTTCCGATACCTCATAGCTTGCTAAGGTTACTCAGTACTTAGTGTTATTGCCGGAATATTTCTTCATTCTTCCTTCCACATCAATCTGTCGACGTGTCATTCAGCTTATACTGAGGTCGAGTAGGTAGGCGGATTAGTGATCTGTGTGTGTGTGTGTGTGTGTGTGTGTGTGTGTGTGTGTGTGTGTGTGTGTTGTGCCACGGTGTGTGTGTGTGTTGTGCCACGGTGTGTGTGTGTGTGTGTGTGTGTGTGAGAGAGAGAGAGAGAGGTTCAGTGGGCACAACAGAGTGTGGTCAGTACGGGCGAGTCACTAGTCAATCAAGAGAGTACGTGTTTGGTGCAGACGGACGTACCAATTCAACCTGCTCTTATCAGCAGGCGGACCGTCGTCTGCCTTTATTTAGCTTATCATATTGACGACCGGTGCTTGTTCAAGCTCGACGTAAAACGTAAAACACGTTTGAATCATTATGAGCTGTATTTCATGTGGTCTTCTTGCCGCGAATAGGCTATATAGGACACCCCCCCCCCCCCAGCCCCTTTCTCCATATTATTATCCCCAGCTGAGCAGACGGTGTTGAGTCAGACTATGCAACTGTGCCGAGTGACTGGGGAATGCCGTATCTCAGTTTCGACTCACAAGCGGGTTCTAGTCACCGCTGACACGGCACTGTTTCTCGAGCGAACTGATCGCGGACCGAGAAAAGTACAAATATGGGCATGTAAACACACGCGCTGACGCCGGCAACGCGAGTGACTGTAGGCTATAAATTTATGTCACCGGCTGACAAAACCGGCTGACGAAAACAGGTGTGTGTATTTCACCATGCTCGTGCTTCCCATTCACACTGTTAGATACATTGTGCATTGAAGTGATCAGTCGGTGTCTACTCACCAAGTAACCGCCAGGGGCTGGCATACCGCGCTACGTCTGCAATTCAGCTAGTGAGTAATTCCAGGCACTTTAAAATCAAAGTCGAAGTCTTTTATTTTTCTGTGGGCAAGTAGGAACGGCGGGCGTATTTATTTCACCGTGCGCATCATAGTGCTTCCTATTTAACTCATAACCCAATGCTGCAGATTCCCGGCAGAAACACGTTGCTATGCGTAACAAACTTGACTTCAGCCAACGAGAGCTGTGCAAGGGACGTAGGCGATCACAAAGTCGAAGTCTTTATTATTTTTTTTTTTTCCTGTGGGCAGGTAGGAACGGCGGGTGTATTTATTTCACCGCGCGCATCATGGTGCTTCCTATTTAACTCATAAGAGCCCAAGGTTAAACGCCCCCTGGTCACTAAATGATATGACCGGTTAAAAACAAACAAGCCACTGCACACCAGTAGGAGCCACTTCAAGCCACTATTACCCAAGGCGTGGGCCTTCCCCCTCGAGGCCCGATACCGCTGCAGATTGCATAATGGCTTGCCATAATAGTGGCTTGCCAAGTGGCTTCTTAGTTCTATTGATTTGAAGATTTCAATTAAAATTGCAATTTTTGCCTTGGTTTTTAAGAGTTAAACTGTGTTAAACATTGGACATTGAAGTGATCAGTCTACTGACGAATTGACCGCAAAGGGACTGGCACACGCTGGGTCTGCAATTCAGCTGTTGAGTATGTTCACAGTTGTAGAGATTGCGAAAAGCCACTGCATTTCGAAGGAAATTTCTAGACCATCCCAGAATATGCTGGTGCAGTAACGTCAGTAGATTACGCCACCTTGGAAAGATTCCGTACTTGCCAGTAAGTTGAGGAATGTTCTAGATCTGACCTGTTTAGTATATAAGCAGCCCTGCACAGCGTTCTGGGTTCTTCCTCTTTCATGAACTTGTTCTCCACGCATCTTCTGTTAATAAAGTATTGGAGTTATATCCAGTTGTATCCCGTGTCTTCTCTGCGAGTGCACCGAGAGAGCGACATAGCAGGAGAAAAATACAACAGAGTAATTACAGGCACTTCAAAGTCGAAGAAAAAAAAAAGAAGTCCTGATCCACTTGGGGCAGGTAGGCCGGAACGACGGTAGGAACCTGGAATAACCTCAGCTTCCGTGACACATCTTTTTACAATGTATCATTCAGTTTTTATAATGATGATTATAATTATAATAGTGTGTGTGTGTGTGTGTGTGTGTGTGTGTGTGTGTGTGTGTGTGTGTGTGCCTCCTTACTAAGTTTCTGTAGTTTAGCAACGGCAAGGTTGGCCAAAATCTTCTACCGTTGTTAAATAAAGGTTTGTCATTGTCATTGTTGAATCAAGGGTACATACGCTGTACGTATTGATCTGTGCTGCACAGCAGAAACTGATCGCTGACCCCAATCCTAGCTTGAATGAAATATACATTTAACTGCGTGATACAACCTAGTTTTTACACCCTAGCCCTTCGCTAATCATGTGTGTGCAACTAGGAAAGGCCGGCGAGTGTTTATTTCTTTTGGAACACACAATGCACTTCGCCGCAGGAAACAAACAAACAAACA
>JACVVK020000186.1:932500-1005000 GCA_018292915.2 Batillaria attramentaria | reverse complement strand
CCATATGAGCCCTGCAAGTGTGCTATATAGTATGCGTGTATGCGGGTGCAGCAGTGTGCAGAACAAACGTTTGCGCAGGAGTTTTCCTCGTTGTTGCGTCTTTATGTGGTGGAGAAGGACGTAAACATCCTTTAAAAACGCCCGTTTATCTGGCCATTTCCACCATATGAGCCCTGCAAGTGTGCTATATAGTATGCGTGTATGCGGGTGCAGCAGTGTGCAGAACAAACGTTTGCGCAGGAGTTTTCCTCGTTGTTGCGTCTTTATGTGGTGGAGAAGGACGTAAACACCCCTTAAAAACGATCGTGTATCTTGCCATTTCCACTTTGTGGGCCCTGCAAATGGGCTATAGTATGCGTGTTTGCGGGTGCTGCAGTTTGCAGAACTCCGTTCCAAATACTGTAACCGTTAGACAAGGCACGCATTGCTGAAATATTTGCTCTACGTCCCATTATACAAAAAAAAAGCCGAAGTTTTCTAGCCGATGTGGTCTCTGTATCGTTGCAGAAACCTGTGGACTATGACACGGCGAATGATCTGACCTACCTGGAAATGTGCCTGAACGAGAGCATGAGGCTGTACCCAGCTGGATTCCTGTACGTTCAGCCCTCTGTTTCTAGCGCCCCCCCAGGGAAGGCGGGGGATGGGGGTGGAAGTGTGTGTGTGTGTGTGTGTGGGGGGGGGGGGGGGGGAGGGGGTGAGGTGAGGGGGGTGTAATATGGGCACGATGGGATGGCCGGATGGGTCTCCCAGGGTGCACCCCTACGCTGAATTGAAAAAAAAAAAAATCCATAAATAAAAGAGTATAGATAGATAGATAGATAGATAGATAGATAGATAGATAGATAGATAGATAGATAGATAGATAGATAGATAGATAGATAGATAAATAAAAGAAACATAGTACTGCATCAGTGGAGTTTCAGAGTTTTAACCATAACCACAGCTGGGGTGAGCGGTGGTGTAGCAGGTAGGGCGTCAGACTTAGCCGCTGTGCTACTGAAAGGCCGCCACCACTGTCACGGGCGATGAGGCGTGGGTTCGAGCCCAGGTCGAGCTTTTGATATCTGATACCGGTTTCCTGGCTACCGGGCAGCTCATCCGGGTTATCCGGCTTTCCTTCCCTAGCAAAATTGAAAAATAGGATAGGTAGTCGGTAAGCAGCCCGAACTTCCCGAAAGGGACAATGAAGCAATGGAACAAACAAACAAACAATTCTTGATAAGGGTTAGGGGGGAGGGGGGAGGTGTCGGAATGAATTTGAACAACAAATATACCTTGAAATGGGATGATGATGATGACGACGACGATGATGATGATGATGATGATGATGATGATGATGGCTACTTGGTATGGCGCACGGTTCCACCCTACCTAAGTGCTAAAAGCGCTAAGGAAAAGGTTTCGCAAGAAGGACCCAGGGGCCGAATGTAAAAGTCGGGGTTAGGGAGTTTAGCCCCGGGTTAGAGTCTAGCCTCGAACTAAACTAGCTCTAGGGTTAAATTTTCTGTTGTTTTTTGTTTTGAATTTGAGTCAAGAAGCGGGTCCATTCCAGAAAGGTGCCAATGCCGTTATAGAAGGACTTTTCTCTTTCTTTTTTCGCTTCCTTTTTGAAAATTTAATTTTGTTTTGGGGTTTATTTTGTCCTAGTCTGGGTTAGACCCGTAGCCGTGGGTTAAATTAACCTCGAGTTTTACATACGGGCCCAGGTGCTTATCAAATGGCATTTTTATATGTGAACGTGTACTGCATTCACCGGTTTTGTCTGTGTGTGTGTCTCTCGCTCTCTCAGCCTTCAGCGTGAGGTGCGCGAGGACGTGGAACTGGGTGGCGTCATGCTGCAGAAGGGCATGAGTGTCTCCTTCCCTATCTTCCTCATCCACAGGGACCCCGACATCTGGCCCGACCCCCTCAAGTTCGATCCCGAGAGGTGAGTTATCTTTTCGCTGGCCTACTTCCCCTGACCTTAGTTCCTCTACAACCACGGGGAACCGGGGTGGTCGAATGGTAGAGCGTTGGACTTCTAATGCTCGGGTCGTGAGTTCGATCCCGTCTTTGATGTCACCCTATGTGGCGGAAAAGGACGTTAAACCCCCAAACACCCACCCACCCTCCTCTACAACCACAGCAAAAGAGCGGGCGTCCCCTAGGCCCTCATCGACTCATATCTCCACTCCTTCGTGCGCACCTGGAACTCTCTCCCTACTCAAGTCAAGCTGTCCAGCTGGAAGGCTGTATCTCCACCTTGTAAACGCCCTTGCCATCCCAAGTTTTTAATTTGTAAATACAGCCGTGCGGCTTTTATCCCATGTTTTTAAATCCTAGCTGTCCCGAAATGCACGTGCCAAACGTACACTCTTCTAATTTGTCTGTTCGGGCAGACCGGACCACTCTCTTCCACAAATGATACAGTGTTGTTGAGGCAGTCGTGGTTTCCCGTGGACTGTTGCAAAACCTTTTTTTTTGGGGGGGGGGGGGGGGATGGGGGGTGTGTGTGTGTGTGTGGGGGGGGGTGTCTTTTCTTTTCAGTGTAATTCACTAATTGGAGGGTAGACACCACCAAGGCACTACTCAAACAGTTCCGAACTATTTGTAAACCCTGGCTAATAAACATGCAGATCGTAAACCGATGTAACTGTCAGTCTGCAGTTCATCCCGACAAATCACACGCTGTCAAGTACACAGCACGGGTAAGGGACAGCACGCAATATACCTCAGGTCCGAGGTAGAGTTTTGGGCCTGAAGCGTGAACTGAAGTGGCCCTGACAATGTTACTGTTTGCAGACACACAGCCGAGGCCCGTGCAGCCCGCCACCCTTGCGCCTTCCTGCCGTTCGGCATCGGACCCCGCAACTGTATCGGCATGAGGCTGGCACAGCTGGAGCTCCGCATGGCCCTCGCCTCCGTCCTGCAGAAATTCACGCCTGTCCCCTGTGAAAAGACTGTGGTAGGTTCAGTGTTCGTGTATCGATCCACTGCTTTCGGCAGGACGGATTTTCCGGTTCCTGGCTTTGTTGTGGCGTGGTTGGTTGGTCGGTTGGGTGGGCGGGTGGGCGGGCTGGTTGTTGGAGGTTGTTGTTTGATGTTGATCGTTAATTTTAAAAGTCTCTACCTTCGTAATGAGTTCTGAGGGGGGGGGGGGGGGGACTGATGCTTACAGACCTGTACGGCTGTCTGTCAAATGAATAGATATTCCTTTTGGCCACTGCAACCATCTTCGTGACTTGGCGGTTTTTAATAGTAGACAAATATGACTTTGTTTGGCCTAACGCTTCCATACCAGGGCCTGCATGTAAAAGTCGGGGTTAGGGAGTTTAGCCCCGGGTTAGGGTCTAACCTCGAACTAAAGTAGCTCTAGGGAAAAATTTTCCGGTTTTTGTTGTTGTTTTGTTTTAATCAGGAACCGGGTCCATTCTGCCTGTGCCGTTATAGAAGAATTTTTGTTTTGTTTTTTTTCTTCGCTTCCTTTTTTATTTAATTTTGTTTTGGGGTTTCTTTTGGCCTAGTCTGGGTTAGGCCCGTAGCCGTGGGTTAAATTAACCTCGAGTTTTACATACGGGCCCTGTACTACACGCCGATCGACAAAGTCGACAAAAATAGCCACGAATCAGCGTTGTGTAGATGGTCCTCAGTCCGCAGCCAAATAGCGTTGTCTGCTCAGTGCGTGGTGTGCTTCTACAGTCTTCACAAAAAGTTAAGGACCAGTCAACATAATGGGTGAGAGTTTCAACAAATCAGAAAAAAATAAACGAATGAGATTTTCCCCGTAAAATTCGGTAGCAAGGTTAAGGGGTAATTAGTGAACATGGCGATCACTGTGTGGATGGCACGTGCGCGTCACACAGCATGCTTGGCGCGTTTGAAAATCTGCAATTTCGGCAAAACTAAACCGAGTTTTAGTGTTCAGTGAGCGATACCTGGGGCTTTCTGCACGGCAAAAATGAGATGCAGGTCAAAGAATGCATCCCTGGTTATGAACTGTGCTCATTTGTTTGCCTACATAAGCCGCCGTTTCAGCGATGTTCAGCACTACACCAGCATGCCACCACGACAAAAGTTGAATGATATTTGTAAGTGGTCCTTAACTTTTTGTGAAGGCTGTATGTACATAGAACAACATGCTAAGTATAGGCCAAGCCGAGTCGTCCCAGTGGTTTCAGATGATATGTGCCCCAAGTGACTGATTCTGATGCACAATGTAGGAAGGACGAACCGCTGTTACAGCGATTTACTAAAGCCTGCTCTTAACTGGGCACAGCGCCCGAAACACACATGTGCACATCACAGTCGTTGCGCTCGGTGTGTCTACTAACTACAAAACTGAACACAGCAGTGCTCGGTGACAAACCGATTGAAGATGCACTGTCCGCCTTGCACGGTTTGCGCGCCGAGTGACGTAGTAAAACCAATCAGAATCTGTTGTGGAAACCACAGTCGCAGTTGCTGTGATGACGCCACAGCGGCGGAAACCCCCAAAACCACAACTGTCACAACTGTGGACAGCACTGTGGCGCTCCGCAGTGCCCAGTTAAGAGCCGGCTTAAGCTTCCCCATTCTAACCTGATTGTATAGGCGTCTATTGAATATACAGAGTTTTGTGTTCTGTGTGTGTGTTTCCAGTACCTACCTATTGAATAATTATATAGTTTTGTTTTCTGTGTGTGGGTTCCCAGTACCTACCTATTGAATATACAGAGTTTTGTGTTCTGTGTGTGCCTACCTATTGAATATACAGAGTTTTGTTGTCTGTGTGTGTGTTCCAAGTGCCTACCTATTGAATATACAGTTTTGTTGTCTGTGTGTGTGTTCCCAGTACCTACCTATTGAATAATTATATAGTTTTGTTTTCTGTGTGTGGGTTCCCAGTACCTACCTATTGAATATACAGAGTTTTGTGTTCTGTGTGTGCCTACCTATTGAATATACAGAGTTTTGTTGTCTGTGTGTGTGTTCCAAGTGCCTACCTATTGAATATACAGTTTTGTTGTCTGTGTGTGTGTTCCCAGTACCTACCTATTGAATAATTATATAGTTTTGTTTTCTGTGTGTGGGTTCCCAGTACCTACCTATTGAATATACAGAGTTTTGTGTTCTGTGTGTGCCTACCTATTGAATATACAGAGTTTTGTTGTCTGTGTGTGTGTTCCAAGTGCCTACCTATTGAATATACAGTTTTGTTGTCTGTGTGTGTGTTCCCAGTACCTACCTATTGAATATACAGAGTTTTGTTGTCTGTGTGTGTGTTCCCAGTACCTACCTATTGAATATACAGAGTTTTGTGTTCTGTGTGTGTGTTCCCAGTACCCACCTACACTGGACAAAATGCGCATGGCTGCCGTAGACAAACTTTGGGTGAAGTTTGTGGCCAGGGACCAGCAGGCTTAGTCAAGTGTGGAGAACCACACGAGAAGTAGAAGACATCAGAGTGGAGATTGGACCACGCCGCCTGAAACAACAGGCTTAGTCAATGCGGACCAAAACACCTTTTCTGTGGACTTTTTGGGACCACGCTGCAGTGGTGGTGCACAGACATATTGTATGTCAAGAGCCGCTGGGCGCATGAAAGTGCTTTCGGCATTTTAGATGCATAAGCGTGTTAACTGTACTGTAGTGAAACTTTCGTACCTGGTAAAGCATCTCGTATTTCCTCCCACACACCCCCTCCCCAAAAATATGCCATACGCTATATAATTATTCACTCGTGAAAGCGACGTCTGTTTCATAAATATATTGCACCATCTTAACATGACTTGTACCTAGAAAGGGCGATTAAAAATGCCATGAACTAGTTTGTTTTGCTTTTTGTAATGATTTCTCGCGGTTTTTTGTTTGTTTTTTTTTGTACGATATTCACGATTGGTTTTTGGTTTTTTTTGCTTTTTGCTCTTTTTTTTTCTGTTTTGCTTCACGTAAACGTTTTGTGTATTCATTATTCACGGTGATCAACTTTTTGTATTTGTTAAATAATAATAATAATAATAATTAAAAAAAAAAAACTTTTAGAACAAAATCTACTGTTGGCCGTCTCCTCACGATGAACGATGTAAGATAAATGACATCAAGGTATAAAAATAACGATGTATTTCTACTGTTTACTGTTTCTTTTTCTTTGTTTCTTTTTCCAGTTAAATCTTGAGCTAATTACACGAGTTTGTGTGCTGGTACAAATCATTTACATTTAATTTTCACACAACAATGTTACGATTCAATTTTGCCATGCATTCAGGGGCGCCGGGGTGGTCGAATGGTAGAGCGTTGGACTTCTAATGCTCGGGTCGTGAGTTCGATCCCGGCTGGGGCCAAATATTTGTGCTGGCTTTTTCATCGTTGCCCCGTCTTTGATATCACCCTATGTGGTGGAAAAGGACGTTAAAACCCCCAAACACCCACCCACCCTTGCCATACATTCATCAGTGGTGCTGTCAAAGTGGGATTTTGTCTTTGTGAGCTTACGGTCAGGTTGAATAAACAGATAAAAATGAAGATGTGAACATTAACTTTCCTCCTTCTCCCTGTCAGTCTGTCCTGTCTCTCTCCCCTTGACACGTCTTTCAAATTATTTTACTCACAAAAAACAACTCTCTGTCTGTCTGTCTCTCTTTCTAAGTCTCTGTCTCTATGTGTGTGTGTGTGTCTGTCTCTCTGTCTGTCTCTATCTCTGTTTCTTTGCCTGTCTGCCTCTCTCTCTCTCTCTCTATCTCTGTCTCTCTCTCTATCTCTCTCTCCACCTCCTTTGTGAGACTGCAGGCCCTAAAGCTTGTGTGAAATAGGAAGGTTGTGAGCGTCACTGCTGTCTTTGGGGGGTTTATTTCCGGTCTAATACCCCCGGTTGTACCGGCGCAAGCCCACACCTCCTTTGTCAACGGCAAGGGCGATTGACACGGGAAATATTTCCCTGACGAAACCCAGGGGAGGGTACGTACACGCACACAGAACCGTGAGAGTCAAAACGATGGTGTCGTCCGTCATGATGTAACCATGTGTTCTCGTTGTTAATATTCAGGTATGTTGCATTCTTTTCTTTCTTAAATTTGCTTTGCTAGTCTTTTAGGTTTCTCAGCTACACAAGATATCCGACAAGGCGGAAACCGCGTTACGTGATAAAGCATCTTTCTAATCGCCAGACCTGTCTTTCTCGTGTCAGTGGTGCTTGATGAAGTGAACAGGGCGTGCACTTTGGCAACGTGGGCTGAGTAACCGGTACAACACAGATTGTATAAGTGTGTCTTTTCTGCGCTTTTACGTCAGTGTAGTGCAAGGTGGTCATTTGTACAGTGATAATATCTTCACGTCCTGAGTAGCTCAGTGTTGTTGTTGTTGTTGTTGTTGTTTTCATGCTGCCCTGTGCTTTCTTTGGTTAGCAGCCTGATTGTGTCTATGTATGTTTCTGCTTGCTTGCTGAAGAAGGGGGTGGAAATACAAGGAGAAAAAGGCACGTGTTGCTATTTGACGGTTGGTCCGAAAAAAAAAAAAACCCAACCGAAAACGGGTGGTGGTGGTTTGGGGGAGGGGGGGGGGGGTGCGGGGGCGTTAGTGATGGTCAAGTGCTCCTTGATGCAAGTACCAACAAGGAAGGGGGCGGGGGGGGATCGAGATAGGATTGTGAAGCTGTTACTCTGTTACTTTTTTTTTTTTTTTTTAAATCTAATCCGGCCTCCTACTCTAACTTGCTCTTGAAGTGTTTTTGTTTCCTGCTATCAAGAGGTGGTAGTCGCGTGAAGGCAAACAGCTTTCACGTGTTGCGGCAGAAGCAAAGAAAGAACCAGCCAATCAGTCACCCAACGATAGCAAAATCCATTTACAGAAGACAGTGGAGGAAAAGTACGGCCTCGGTGTTTTTGTCTGCATTGTCGAATAGTAAGGTTGCTTGCAAGCCGTAAACTGGATGTGTTATTCCCAAAGACACTGTCGGTAGTAATCTCTCTACTGGGTGACATGCTCTACTGGAGATGGTTGAATGGCGCTGTGCACAGCAATGAATAGCTTGGCAAACAAACCTCGTTTCGTCTTTCATCTGGCCATAAACAGGTTCACGTCCCGTGTGCTGAAAGGGGCCTTTGCTACCATTGTTATGCTCACAGATCGTTCTGAGCTGTTTTCGTGGTATCTATCATCACACCACTTAGACACCCGCACAGCATTGCCCCCCACGTACCTGAAGGAACTGATTCCTGTGTACCAGCCAGCGCGCAACTTGCGGTCTGCAAGTTCTCTCCGTCTGCGGCTCCCTTCAACTGACGACACCAGTAAGAAGAGGCATGGTGCACGGTCCTTCAAAAATGCGGCGCCAAAATTGTGGAACTCTCTCCCTGAGACAGTGAAGGAGGCAGTCAGCATTACCGCATTCCGGAGGCGCCTGAAGACTCATCTCTTCAGTGCCGCGCGCCAGTAATCATCTCTTTTTCTTTCTTTTTTTAACCTATCTTTCCTTTCAAAACCTCTCCCTAAGCGCCGTGAGCACTCAGTTAGGGTGGAGCCGTGCGCTATATCAAGTCTCCATCATCATCATCATCATCATCATCATCATCACAGCGACAGCGTCTGTAATGCTGGCACTGAGCCAGCAGAAGCGTACCCGATGACGCGGCGACCGCACAGAGCGCTCCAGTGGTGTAACAACAGTCGTAGACTTTGAATGTTGGACGCCGCGCCCATGCGTATAAATGGTGGTTATAGCAACAGCAAATATTTGCCTTCTGTCCAACGCACAGACGACAAATATTTCAGATCTATCGTACCCAGCATCTAGGCAAAGCGTAAAGGCCGTTCTTAACCAGGCGAACTTTTGGTTCGCGAACTAGGTGCGAAGAGTACGGCGAACTAGATTCGCGCACGTTGTTTCTTAACTGGCCGAACCCTTCTTCCCAAACCCTGGTTCGAAAGGTTCGCCGAACTAGGTTTGAAGCCTGCACAGCGTGTCGTGGGAACCCTCGCGATCCTTTGGCCAATCCTGCGCTCTGATTGGTTGCTCGGGGGAGAGCTGTTGTGCGCATGTACAAAGTTGAGGAAAATGGCGGACGGCATGGCGGCTATCGACTCACCTGACATTTCCCTCTTTTGCGCTCTTTTTCTCTTTTCTCCTCTTCCTCGGCTTCCAAGAGTTCACTCAAAACGATAACTACCGCAAATGCCTCGTCGTCTCGATCTACGAAGGCGGCCATTTTGGTTGTTTACGATTGTCTCAACTCTCGCCTTGTTCAGTCGGGTGATGACGCATGGTATGCATATCATTAACGGTCGGTTAAGAAAGAGAACTAGTTTGGCCGAACCTCTGGAACTACGTATGTGTGCGCGCTCGCCCTATTCGTATACAATACACAGTTCGCCGAACAAGTTCGCCGGACTGGTGGTTCGCCCGGTTAAGAACGGCCTTAAGCAAAGCGTTCTCCTTTGCAAAAGAGTCGTTTACACTTTCAGATGAGATCGTGGCAAAATGCGGCTGACTGTCGTCCTTGCTCTCGTGAGCACGCTCTTGTGGCGCATGGTCGTCATCAGCGGAACGAGAAACTACACGTCTTCCCCAGCAGAAGTCACCACTCTTACGACGTCCCGACGTCCTCCTAAACCTCATCCTATCGAGTGCTACAAGTACTGCTGCAACTGTCGTGGGGACAAAGCTGAATGTACTGGGGGCGATAACCGGCATCTGCACTACCTGCCCCGCGTACCGGCCAAGATTCGCGACTTCCGCATGTGGAACGCCGAGCTGGACGTGCTGACGCGCGCCATGCTGCGCAACTTGTCCAACTTCGACATCCACAAGCTGGACCTCGCCCTCAACCACATCCGCCGAGTGCAGAAAGACGCGTTCGCGGATTTTAAGAAGTTGACGACGCTTCTTCTGAGTGATAACCCCATTCTGGTGACGGACCTTCAACAGTCGTTTTGGGCGATCAGCAAGAAACTGAAACTGATCAACTTGGATGGGTTGGGGCTCACGTACCTACCCGAAGACTTTTTCGAAACCTTTCGCAACAGAACGTTTACAACAGTCGACCTGAGCAACAACAGCTTCACCGTGTACAACAACTCCGCGTTCGCCATGTTTTGGCGGATCCGCGCCGTGGATGTCTCGAGGAACAAGATCAGTGAGGTGAACCTCTCGGTTCGTGCTGACATCAACAAATTGAAACTGGAATGGAGTTTGTTTGAGGACGTCCCAGACTTCTGCCTCAAGCGGGCAGCCTCTGCAGGGGGAAGCGGCAAAGCACGGGATAACGACGATAGAAGCGAGGTCAGCGCTTTTTACAACCTAAGGTCACTGTACCTGGGGCACGGCATCTTCAGGCGAATCCCTAGCAACACGCTCCGAGGCCGCTGCCTGCCTCGTGTGGAGAAGTTGGACATCAGCGGCGCGGCCACGTTGACCACTCTGGAAAATAACTTTATCGCTGACCTCCCCAAACTGAAGTATCTGATGGTGAATAACATGCCAACACTCAAACGCTACGAACCCTACGTCTTCAACAGTTCCTCCCTGACAAAGCTGACGCTGGTAGGAAACAAGGTGATAGACTTCGGCAGCGTTCATCCGGTGTCCCATGTCTTCAGACATTGTCCCCATTTGGAGGTAAGACATTCTTGCGTGTCAGGCATTTATTTACTTAGGGGAGCCGGGGTGGTCGAATGGTAGAGCGTTGGACTCCTAATGCTCGGGTCGTGAGTTCGATCCCGGCTGGGGCCAAATATTGTGCAGGCTTTTTCATCGTTGCCCCGTCTTTGATATCACCCTGTGTGGTGGAAAAGGACGTTAAACCCTTAAACACCCACCCACCCACCCATGTATTTACTTATTTATTGTTACGGACATTTTTTGTTGTGAGTGTAAAGATCGGATGGAGCGTTATGACACACAACACCAAGTACTGTTTAAGATCTTTAGAAAATAAGATAAGATAAGAAGATAAGACAAGATAAGACTAGATAAGGCTAGATAAGGCTAGATAAGACTGGATAAGACTAGATAAGATAGGATAAGATATGTTTATTGGCTTCTTAAATTGGTCACAAAAGACGAATTTGTGTAAGATTTTCTTGTGTGTCAAGCATTACAATTTGACTTTACATATAAATAAATAAATAAATAAATAAATAAATGATTGAATAAAAGTTAACGCCTTATGTGACCCGTTCTCGCGAAAGGGACTAGGCCGAACGCCGCTACAGGCAAAAAGAGTGCCGGGGGTCAGTATGGCCGCCTTGTGAGTTGCCAATTTCAACTGCTGATATCTCTGTCAATTTTAGTAGTACAGCTTTCATTCTTATATCTAATTAAACTGCATAACCAGTAGATTGCAGTGATATACACATCTCTAAATTGATAATTTTCGACTTATGGTCCCTTTTGTGAGAACGCGTTACATATTTGATTGTGAGTGGAAAGTTCAGATGGTCCGCTGTCGCCCACAACACCAAGTACTGTTTAGGGTATCCATGACATAAGATAAGATAAGACAAGACAAGACAAGACAAGACAAGACAAGACAAGATTTATTTGTTTCTTAAATTCTCAGAAGACGAGTTTGTATAAGGCATTCTTGTTTGTCAACAGTTTGATTTCATATATTTATTTGTTTATTTAATGTTACGCGCATGTTTTACGGTGAGTGTAAATGTGAGATGGTCCGTTGTGGCACATAACACCAAGCACAATTTAGGGTCACTGCGATACAAGATCAGATAAGATAAGATAAGATAAGATAAGATAAGATAGGTTTATTGGCTGCTTAGGCTGGTTACAAAAGAATAATTTGGCTTGCTCCCCTGTCTGATATAAATTCGCATACACAGACATAACACATTTCACATACGTCATCACTCACTCACACACTCAGTCATTTGGGTAAGAACATTTTTTTCCAAACGAGGAAGACAAACATTGCATGTTTTGTACGGTGTTACTATGCCTACAAGGTATGCTATTGCTATACCAACAAGTTATCTAGAAATATCAAAGCCAACGGAAGACTGGCACCATAGGATCATAATCACAGTCACGACACAGCAAAACAAGGGTGGGTAGGTGGGTGGGTGTTTGGGGGTTTAACGTCCTTTTCCACCACATACGGGTGATATCAAAGACGGGGCAACGATGAAAAAAGCCAGCACACATATTTGGCCCCAGCCGGGATACGAACTCACGACCCGAGCATTAGAAATCCAACGCTCAAGCCACCCCGGCTCCCCAGCAAAAGAAGGAAACTCGATTTCTCAAACAATGCAATACATTTCTGTTGTAGAGATCGCGAAAAGTCACTGCATTTCGATGGAAATTTCTAGACCATCCCAGAACATGCGAGTGCAGTAACGTCAGCAGATTACGTAACCTTGGAAAGATTCCGTACTTGCCAGTATGTTACAGAATGTTCTAGATCTGACCTGTTAGTATATAAGCAGCACTGCACAGCGTTCTGGGTTCTTCCTCTTTCATGAGTTTGTTCTTGCGCATCTTCTGTTAATAAAGTATTGGAGTTCCAGCCTGTTGTATCCCGTGTCTTCTCTGCGAGTGCACCGAGAGAGCGACATAGCAGGAGAAAAATACAACAGAAATATTTGGCGTCGCCGACAGGATTCGACATTGATCTACCTACGAAGGGACAGTACTCTCCAGTACTCAAGAAACTCCAACTACAGAAGTTGCACCCCTTCAACTGTTGCAGCAGCGAAAATTGACGACTGACCATGGCAGAGACAGCGGAGCTGATAAAATTGCTTAGAGAGCAATTAGAACAGCAGAAGGAACAGATGAAGATTCAAATGGAACAGCAGAAGGAACAGATGAAGATTCAGAAGGAACAAATGGAACAGCAGAAGGAACAAATGGAACAGCAGAATGAACAGCAGAAGGAACAGATGAAGGAACAGATGAGAATTCAAGCAAAGCAGCATGAAGAAGAATTAGCAGTCCAAAGAGAGCAGATGGGTGCGTTGATGAAGATGATTCAAGTTCAGACATCGACTGGGGATTCCAGCGCAAGTACCCGTCCTCACACTTCTACTGTTTCGACCGCCGCTATTCCACCTTTCGCTGCCTTTGATTCCACTTCAGAACTGTGGCCTGACTACTGGTCAAGATTCTGCACATTTCTTGTCGCCAACGCCGTTCCTGACGACCGCAAGGCTCAAGTCTTCCTCACTAATCAGACTCCGGCTGTCTACAAGCAACTGGCAAATCTGGCTGCTCAACAGAATCCAAGAATGAATATCAACGACCTGACGATGGACCAAATCGTCGAGTTCATGAAAGAACAATTTGACCCAAAACTGTTCATAGTGCGAGAACGTTTCAAGTTCTGGAGCAACATGGAACGGAAGCCAGGCGAAACACTCCAGGAGCTGGCAGCCCGTATACGTCAAGACGCGGCTACCTGTGACTTTCCTTCGATCCAAGATCCACAAGATGAAGCTCTTAGGCAGAGATTCATATGTTCTGTCAACAACGAAGCTGTCTTGAAGGCTCTTTTCAAGGTCAAGGATACCGAGTTGGATTTTGCCAAGGCTGTCAAGATCGCCATAGAGACTGAAGACGCGGCAAAGGTGGCCAAGGAAACTGTCTACGGTTCCAAGCCCAGGCCGGTCAACAAAGTCAAGGCGAACAACAAAGGGGGTCGACCAAAGAACCACCAGCAGTCTAACTCCACGACCAGCGATTCAGCAAAGTGCTACAGGTGTGGAAAGTCTCATAGAGCAACAGACTGCTACTACAAAGACTCCAAATGCAACTACTGTCAGAAGATAGGACATTTGGAGGCTGTTTGCAGGAAAAAACTGCATCAACAGCAACAAGGGGGACGACAATCTGCAAAATCTTCAGTGAAAAGTATCACAAAAGCAGAGCTCGTCAAAGCCATCCTCGGCGAAGTTCCCCAAGATACTCCTAGGTTGGACGTTCCAGTCACAATCCAGGATCAACAGTTCACGATGGAGCTGGACACCGCAACCACAGGAAATTTTGTTTCTGTGCCAGTCTGGAAACAACTGGGAAAACCGAAGCTGGATGACGTCACACATCGGTACGAGTCTGCCAGCAAGCACGACCTACCCGTGTTGGGCACCTTCATGGGCCAGACTAAGGACCCAGTGACTGGTAAACAGAGCTCCATTCCCTACATCGTCACCAAGATCCCTGATCTCAACCTACTTGGACGAAACGCGATCCAGGCTCTGGGAATTTCAGTGGACAATGCCCTTGGACTGAAGAGCATAGAGAGTCAAGTCAAGAGCGAGGGTGCAAAAGAATCGCATCCGAAGACCTCCAGCACAACTTATGCTTCTCTTCAAAAGGATTGCCACACTCTCTGCGACAAGTTCCCAGATCTCTTCAAGGAAGAATTGGGATGTCTGAAGGATTTTGAGCTGGAAGTAAAGTTCAAGTCCGACGCGAAGCCGGTTTTTCACAAGGCAAGGCCGGTTCCGTTCGCTCTTCGTGATGACCTGACGAAAGGCTACGAAGAAGGCATCGCCAAAGGAGTCTGGAAGCCAGTCCAATTCAACGACTATGGAACACCAGTTGTTCCAATTCGTAAGACAAATAGTACAGGCGCCCTGAAGCCAAAACTGCGGATCTGTGGTGACTACTCAGTTGGGATCAACGATCAACTTGCTGATCACCGTCACCCAATGCCTCTCCCAGAGGAACTGATGCAAAAGCTGGGAGGAGGATTCGGTTACACAAAGATCGACCTCGCTGATGCCTACAACCAGATCAAGCTGGCACCAGAAAGTCAACGCAGACTAGCCCTCAGCACTCACCGTGGGGTACTTCTGCAACAACGACTACCTTTCGGAATCAAGTCAGCACCTGGTTATTTTCAGGAGATCATGGAAAATCTGACCAGTGATCTGCCTGGAGTTGCCGTCTTCCAAGATGACATACTCACCAGCGGGAAGGATGCCAAAGATCATCTGAGCAACCTGGAACGACTACTCACGCGTCTGAACGACAAAGGACTCAGATGCCGTCGTGAAAAATGCCTGTTTGCTCAACCCAGTGTGGAATACCTTGGACACACTCTATCGGCTGAAGGAATCTCCAAAGGATCCAAAGTCGAGGCAGTCTTGAAGATGCCACCACCTACGGATGTCTCAAGCTTGAAGTCTTTTCTGGGCTCAGTACAGTTCTACGGGAAATTCATCCCAAACCTGGCTACTATGGCAGAGCCACTCTACCGCCTGACAAAGAAGGCAAGTCCCTGGAAGTGGGGAGAAGAGGAACAAGCAGCTTTTGAACAGCTGAAGAATGTGCTTTCCTCTGATCAAGTCCTTGTACACTTCGACCCAGATAAGCCTGTGGGGCTGGCTTGTGACGCATCCAACGTTGGAATTGGAGCAGTACTGTTTCATCGCTATCCGGATGGAAGCGAGCGCCCAATTGCCAATGTGTCCAAGACTCTCACAGCTGCAGAAAGAAACTACAGCCAAATCCACAAGGAAGCCCTAGCCATCATCTATGGTTTGCGGAAATTCTACCAGTATCTGTACGGACGACAGTTCATACTGGTGACTGATCACAAGCCCCTGACGGCGCTGTTCGGACCAAAGAAAGGGACACCACTTCTTGCAGCTAACAGACTAGCTCGGTGGGCCCTATGGCTGAACCAGTTCGACTACACGATCGAGTACCGGAAAACTGCAGATCACGGCAATGCAGATGCCCTCAGTCGCTTGCCTTCTGGAGACGACATCGACTTTGACAGGGAGGAGAGTGGGGAAGACACGGACATGGTGTGCGCCATCCGAGTTCTCAGTCTTCAAGTCAAACCCTTCGACTCCAACATCCTTCGTCAAGAGTCAGGCAAAGATCCAGTGATAGCTACAGTGATGCGCTACGTGCGCGAAGGGTGGCCGCTGAAGCACGTTGAGATCAACGAAGAAGTCAGAAAGTTCCAGAAGTTGTCTGATTCTCTCAGTATCTGCCACGGATGCCTCATCTATGGTACAAGAGTTGTGATTCCACAAAGCCTGCAGCCCAAGATCCTTGATCTTCTGCACATCGGACACTTCGGCATGGAACGCATGAAGCAGTTGGCAAGAACTGCAGTATACTGGCCCGGTATCGACGCTGCAATAGAGATGACGAGTCGACGATGTGACTCCTGCGGCGAACATCAAAACAAGCCATCCAAACCGCCAGTTCATCCCTGGATGTTACCAGAGAAGCCATGGAGCCGAGTTCACTTGGACCACGCCATCAACTTCATGGGCACCAACTGGCTGGTGATCACGGATGCTTACTCAAAGTACCCATGCATCCACCCAACGTCATCCACGTCCACTAGAGCTACTCTAGACCTGCTGGAAGAAGACTTCGCTCACTTCGGATACCCACACACGTTGGTCTCCGACAATGCAACCACCTTTGTTTCTGAAGAGTTCCAGAGCTGGTGCAAGGAACGTGGGATCACGCACCTGACAGGAGCGCCCTATCATCCTGCTACCAATGGAGCTGCAGAACGGCTGGTGCAGACATTCAAGCAAGCTCTCAGGAAGTCTTCTCTGCCCCCGAAGCGAGCACTTCAAGAGTTTCTGATGCAGTACCGGAGAATGCCAACATCCTGCGGATTCTCTCCGAGTGAACTCTTGATGTCCAGGCAGATTCGGACAAGGATCGACACTTTGCTTCCCTCGCCAGCACACATAGCTCAGGGCAAGCAATCCAAGGAGGCATCTAAAACTCAGGTGACGCCGGACCCTGGAGGTGTCGCCAAGGTGACCAGGCAATACAAGGCTGGAGATCCAGTATATGCACTGTACTATGGACCTCACCATGCCAAGCAGCCCAGATGGGTACCAGCAGTGGTCAAGAAGTCTACGGGTACTCGCTGCTTCAACGTCAAGGTAGTTCCTCGTGGCCCAGTTTGGAGACGACACTGGGAACAGTTGCGCCCACGTTGCGCTTCTGAAGAGGACAACGAACCTGGTGATTCAGCAGATACCTCTGAGCTCCCGATCGACCATCCGATGGAGATTCTGGAGAATGTGCCACCGACACAGAACCAGAGCAGACCACGACTGCCCAGGACCAAGCCACCAGAGTATGGTCCAGACAACCCCAGACGATCCAAAAGAACACCAAAACCCAGAGACAGACTTTGTTGTTGAAGTTTGTTGTGAAACAACAATTTTGGTAGGGAGGTGTTGTAGAGATCGCGAAAAGTCACTGCATTTCGATGGAAATTTCTAGACCATCCCAGAACATGCGAGTGCAGTAACGTCAGCAGATTACGTAACCTTGGAAAGATTCCGTACTTGCCAGTATGTTACAGAATGTTCTAGATCTGACCTGTTAGTATATAAGCAGCACTGCACAGCGTTCTGGGTTCTTCCTCTTTCATGAGTTTGTTCTTGCGCATCTTCTGTTAATAAAGTATTGGAGTTCCAGCCTGTTGTATCCCGTGTCTTCTCTGCGAGTGCACCGAGAGAGCGACATAGCAGGAGAAAAATACAACAATTTCAATGGCGATTTACTTTCTCACGATGTAGAGAGTTATGTCAAGTTGACACGTGAACAACGCGACAGTCTGCACAAAGTTAAACGATGCACTACTTTCATAAGAACCTAACAACACTGAACCGGAAAGGGGAAGTTCTGCTGACTATATTACAAATCGGTAAATGCGTATGGGGGTTCACGGAGCCACTTTCGTATGCCTGTTTCAGAGAAAATAACCTACTAAACATCACGGAAGTCAAAGTTCATTTAGTTGTCTCCCTTTCCGTTTCTGTTCATACGTCAAGAGGAAAGAAAGATTTAACCTTCCGGCTACGTCGTAGGTAAAAAGTTGCACACACATTGATTTAGATGAACGTATCTCGGTCAATATTTAGGTCACACCTTTGAAATTTCATGACTTTGTCAATAAATGGTTTGACTATGTTCATGCCAAAAATTGTGTTGTTTAACTTGTAATTAGCAGAGTAATTAAACAATAAATAAGAATAAGTTGTGAATTGCCTATATAAAAACCATGGGTAATTTGTTTCCCACGATGTAGGACTAGGAATAAGCTACAATCTGCCTATATAAAAACCATGGGTAATTTGTTTCCCACGACGTAGGACTAGGAAATAGGAATAAGTCGAAAATTACCTATGTAAAAACCATGGGTAATTTGTTTCCCACGATGTAGGACTAGGAATAAGTCGAAAATTACCTATGTAAAAACCATGGGTAAGTTGTTTCACACGATGTAGGACTAAGAAGTTTTTTAGCGACGTAGCCGGAAGGTTAATTTGCCGGCTTTGAGCCCAAGTGGTTTTTAAAGCTATGATACAAATCATACAATCAAATTTACATCCCCGCGGGCGGCTTTGTCAGTATGTACATATACTATAATCAACATCGCCCTCACTACACATTTCTCACATAAACATCACCCTCATTACAATGAGAGGGTGTGTGGGTGTGTGTTTGGGGGTTTAACGTCCTTTTCCACCACATACGGGTGATATCAAAGACGGGGCAACGATGAAAAAGCCAGCACAAATATTTGGCCCCATCCGGGATTCGAACTCACCGCCCGAGCATTGCGAGTTCAACACTCTTCCATTCGGCCATCCCGGCTCCCCTCATTACAATGAGAACCCAATCTTTGAGGACATGCACATTAAGAACATGAACATTATGAACATGAACACCGAGGACATAAACACTGAGGACATAAACATTAAGACCATAAACATCAATAATTACGGTGCATTGTACAGCAGTGCCGCAACCTGGAAAATACAATATGACCAAGTTGCGAGTAACGCAGACTTGCTACAAACAATATTAAATTTTACAATATGAGTCGACTGACAAGTTTTGTGAAGTCGTTTTCAAGCAATGTAGACTGTCCACACACGTGACATGGTCTGGCAAACTTTATTGCCTGACACTAGAAAGAGGGAAGAAGATGTAGTTTGATATGACTGGAACACAGACAGCAGTAAGTCCATTGACGTCATTTGAGGGAAAACCCATTACGTCAGTGTCTTTCATCTTGAAATCGCCCCCTTCTCTCTTACGATGACGTCATGGACGTGCTGTGTTTTTCCAGTAGACGGCAAAGTAAAGGGGTGGAGCTTTGGCTTCGGGTCTAGCAGAGTGGAGTCGTCTATTTATGACACGTAACGTATATATACCCATTATATTACAGAGGTGTGCGTGCGTGCGTGCGTGCGTGCGTGCGCGCGCGCGCGCGCGCGCGTGTGTGTGTGTGTGTGTGTGTGTGTGTGTGTGTGTGTGTGTGTGTGTGTGTGTGTGTGTGTGTGTGTGTGTGAAAAGGATCTGACCATCACCAACACGAAGGTCAACCTGCGTCCCCGCGCTTTCCGGTCCCTGCTGCTGGAGCTGCAGTCAGTCCGGAGACTGACCCTACTGGCCCTCACTTACGGCAACATCCCCGACAACCTTCTGTGGCGGCTGCCAAAACTCAAGGTAGGTGGTGTCGGAGATGTGTAGCAGAACTCTCCTACCAAATACCTCTGGCGTTATTTGATAAACTTCCAGCACCATATATCTGGCGATATCTGATAAACTTCCAGTTCCAGCTATCTCTGGTGATATTTAATAAGCTTGCAGCACCAGCTATCTCAGGTGATATCTGATAAACTTCCAGTTCCAGCTATCTCTGGTGATATCTACTTAACTTCCAGCAGCAGCTATCTCTGGTGATATCTACTTAACTTCCAGCACCAGCTGTCTCTGATGAGTATCTACTTAACTTCCAGCACCAGTTATCAGATAAACTTCTGGTACCAGCTGTCTATGGTGATATCTAAACTTCCAGCACCAGCTATCTCCGGTGATATTTACTTAACTTCCAGCACCAGCTATCTCCGGTGATATCTACTTAACTTCCGGCACCAGCTATTTGATAAACTTCTGGTACCAGCTGTCTATGGTGATATCTAAACTTCCAGCACCTGCTATCTCTGATGATGTCTACTTAACTTCTAGCACCAGCTATCTCTGGTGATATCTACTTAACTTCCAGCACCAGCTATCTCTGGTGATATCTAATTAACTTCCAGCACCAGGTATACCTGGTGATATCTGATACACGACTGGCGAGTGTTGTTATTTTTTTAAACTATCTAAGCGCCGTGAGCACTCAGTTAGGCGTGCGCTCAGTCATCATCATGATCATCATCTAAAACCAGAACCTGACGGCCAGCGTGCGTGCGTGCGTGCGTGCGTGTGTGTGTGTGTGTGTGTGTGTGTGTGTGTGTGTGTGTGTGTGTGTGTGTGTGTGTGTGTGTGTGTGTGTGTGTGTGCAGCACTTGATCTTTGCCGGCAACAGTCTAACTTCCTACGGTCTGGGGCGTGCGCTACTGAACGTGACCAACCTGGAGGTTCTGAACGTGCAAGCCAACAGCATCACTGTGGTGAACGAAACCACGTTTCCCTGGGAGTTCAGGAAAAACGTCAAGGAAATCAACCTGTCCCAGAACCCCTTCACTTGCACCTGCGACCTTCTCTGGTTCCGGAAGTGAGCTCTCTCTCTCTCTCTCTCTCTCTCTCTCTCTCTCTTGTCGCAAAAGGGCCGTTGTGCCTATAACTTTTTCCGTTGTCAAATAAAGGAATTGTCGTTTTCATTGTCATTGTCTGTCTGTCTGTCTGTCTGTCTGTCTGTCTCTGTCTGTCTGTCTGTGTCTCTCTCTCTTTTGTAGTGTAGCAACGGCAAGTTGTAAGACTAACACTATAACATTTACCGTTGACAAATAAAGGAATTGTCATTGTCATTGTCATTGTCATCTCTCTCTCTCTCTCTCTTTGTTGTACTTAAGGTTCCCAAAGAAACAGCCAGTACGCATTTTAGAGTTGTATGAAACTGTCAGTACAAAAGTCGAATCTGTGAACTGAAGGCTTACCTTTACGCGGCATCATCAGTTTGGAATCAGTCTTGTTACATAGTATCGTATAAACTCTAAAACTGCCAGGCGCTTTTCTTTAAACAAAAACCTGAAAACATATCAAGCTGAAAAAAATAATACAAAGGACGAGTTTTCCCGGGGAAAAGTGTTTGCTTCGTCTTATCCGAAGTTCGACTTATGCGTGTTTGTGAAATAAGCTTATGCGTCTGTACTATTTTTCTACAGGTGGTTAGACAACGTGCACGGAAACAAGTCCGTGAAAATCGCCCTCTACCCATCCAAACAGTACCGCTGTCGCACTCCAGATCACATGAAGGACGTACCGCTGAAAGACTTCAACCCTACGGACGAGTCGTGCGCCATCAGGAACCCCTTTATCCTGGTGGGCGTGGTGTCAGGCTGTGTGCTGGCTGTACTGTCAGTGACGGGGGTCCTGTGTTACCGCTACAGGTGGTACCTCAGGTTCTACGTCTACCGCCTCAGGAGGAGGAGGAGGCGCTATCAGGTGAGTGGACAGCTTGGTCCTCGCCTTCCGCTGACATCGTGCAGGGTTAAAAATGGATCCCAGAGGCGGAGAAGTGTGTAGCATTTAATGTTTAGTGATAAAGTGAAAAAGCCATGAGACGTGTTATACTGGGGCGGGGGAGGGTGGGGGGTAAAAAAAAATAGACTAGGCTAGGATCTGTGCAGTTTGCTGCATTTGGCGTAATTTTAGGTGCTTCAGAGAAGAAATACTTTGGGGGGGGGGGGGGGGGCGTTTCAGAAATAGACTAAAAATTTGTGCAAGTTGGTGCGTTTTGGCATGAGTTTAAGTGCTTCGGAGGAGGAAACACACTTTCTAGGGGCGAGGACTTTTTTCTGCCACAATTCTTTGCCGGCTCCAGTGGTTTTCCTCCCTGGTAATGGGTGGAACCCACGAAGTGCTCGGAAGCTGGGGCAATATTTTTTTATGCATGATGATGGAAATGAGGATGATGGTAAGATAATACTATGGAGGTCCTTGTGGTTTGGGACTGCGGAACAGGGCCGCATTCCACGCTTCCTGTCATAAATATCCCGGCATTAGCAAGGCCGGGAACTACGGCACCTGCGGTGCCGGCCGTGTAATCATCCACATCATAAGACGTGTCATACCAAGGAAGCACCCCCAAAGTCGCACCCGTGAAGTGGGTGAATCTCGGCTGTGTGGCAACAGCCTCCCGATTGGGCCCATAGCACACCCGTTCAGGGTAGGAGCCGACCTGGGTAGAAAAATCCCGCTTTCCTCGGCTGGGACTCGAAGCCGGGTCTCCCGGTCCATGGTCCGAAGTGCTAACCTCTACACTACGGGGACTGGTGGGAGGACATTTTTTAGCTGAAGGTGGAAGTCCACCGAAAGGTGAAAGATTTGACGAGCAGCGCCGTCCGACCGCACTTTTCTCGCAAACCGCACCAACGAAAACGGTACATTTCGGGAACACCATGTCGGCTTATGCAAGACCTACCAACCTTCTTTTTTCACGTAAAACGCATTTTCACGATCCGTGCTTAATTTCCGAGAAAAGTGCGGTCGCAGGGAGTCGAAAAGTGTGGGATGCTTGCCATGTCAAACCAAAAGCGAGGGCTGCTGGTTATAACGCTACTTTATAGTTTGACAGTAGAATTTTTTTTTGACACAAGTGCAATTCTATGATTTGCGTTTGCCAGACTACAAGAGAAAAGCTGGTTCGTGGGAAATTGCGGGAGGGGATGGGTGGGGTGGGTGTTTAGGGGTTTAACGTCCTTTTCCACCACATACGGGTGATATCAAAGACGGGGCAACGATGAAATAGTCGGCACAAATATTTGGCTCCAGCCGGGATACGAACTCACGATAGCAGGAGGGGAGAGAGAGAGAGAGAGAGAGAGGGGGGGGGGGGAGGGGAGGGGAGGGGGGGGGGAGGAGAGATTAAATAACCCAAGATTTGGACTACAGCTGTCTAAAAGTAAGATAAATGGAGCATTCCACATGCAAAATAAAGGGTGTGAAGCGGGTGTGGAAAGAAACGGTGTGACCTGCGCTGTTCCTACATCTTCATCAGGTGATTGTCTAATAAGGGTGGGTGGGTGTTTGGGGGTTTAACGTCCTTTTCCACCACATAGGGTGATATCAAAGACGGGGTAACGATGAAAAAGCCAGCACAAATATTTGGCCCCAGCCGGGATCGAACTCACGACCCGAGCATTAGAAGTCCAACGCTCTACCATTCGACCACCCCGGCTCCCCCGATTTGTCTAATAAGGCACCGACTAGAGAGTAGAGGTATTCATCCGCGAAAGTTGTGGGGTCAAGCACGAAATGAATTAATTCTTATGATGATTTCCATCGCTAGGAACCAGGCGAGGAAGGGGAGGCAATACCAGTGTTCCGCTACGACGTGTACCTTGCTCACAGCGCCCAGGATCTGGACTGGATCGTCGAGGAGTTGATGCCCGTGTTGGAGGGGGAACACGGACTGACAGTTTGCGTGGAGGAGAGGGACATGACATGCGGTCCCATTGCTGATAACATCGTCAGGTTAGTATTTGTCTCGTTCAACGATGACGAACTAGGGGTGAGTGGTGGTCTAATAGGTAGCGCGTCGGACTTGGCCGCTGCGCTACTGAACGGCCGTCACTGCCGTCGCGGCGACGAAGGGTGGGTTCGAGCCCAGGTGGAGCTTGTGGTATGTGGTACAGGTTTTTCCTGACTACCTCGCTGCTTATCGTGGGTTTCTGTCCGGGATAGTTATTATTATTGCTATTATTGTTGTCGTTGTCGTTATTGTTAATATTATCATCATTATGAGTATTGTTATTACTATCACTATTTATTAGTAGTAATAATAATAATAATGAGGATTTTTTGAGCGCCCTATTCGGTCTGACAAGCTCTAGGCGCTTCACACACACACACACACACACACACACACACACACACACACACACACACACACCAAAAACAACTACAATACGTACTGCCCCCTCCCCCCCCCCCCCCCACACACACACACGCGCGCGCGATTGTGACAGACTAATCGAATGCTTTCCGAAAGATCTGGGCCTTCTGACGGGACTTGAAGCAGGACAGAACTGGGGAGTGACGGATGGCGGCAGGCAAGGTGTTCCACACTGAGGGGCCGAAGTAAGAGAAGGAACGTTCGCCGCGTGTTTTCGAGTTTGAGTGCGGGAGACGGAAGTTGCTATTATCACTGTCACTATTAGTAGTATTTTTTATTATGATTGCTATTATTATTTTCTCCCATTTTCTGTCCTTTGTGGTCAGATACATGGACGACAGTGCCCGCGTGATGCTGGTGGTGAGCGACAACTACAACCGTGAGGGATGGCGCCAGTACGAGTTTGAACACATCCTCTACGCCGCCATCGAGCAGCAGAAGGACGTCATCGTCCTGTTGCTAGGCGACGTCGAGGCCGGAAGGATGACGAAGGACATGCGCAGGATGCTCACGCGCGGCACTTTTCTGCAGTGGGGCCCTGACGAGGATGCGAAGAGAGTGTTCAAGACTGGGCTGAGGGTGGCTTTGAAGACCCAGGACGTCAACATACAGACTTTGTGCTGAGAGCTCAGGCGTTCACGCCTTCACGTTATTTCTTTTTAACAAACAAACAAACAAACAAACAAACAAAACCCCGACGACGACAACAACTGACTGCAAGGAAACTACATACCTGACTGTTCACATTCATCGTGTTGAAACCTGCAAAAGGAAACTGAACGTGGCCTGCCTGTCGAAGTCTTCAAAACGAGTTTCGAAGGGACCCTGTAACGATGGATTCCCAGCGAGAAACCCAAAGTTCTTTTGTCCTTCGCCTTTGGTTTGCTTCGTATGCACATCATGTGTCATTTGATGGCAGTATATTGCCTCTGAGAACGATCCGCCTCATGGTAGGATCGATCAGTAGGCATAATTATGTAATACTAGCCGATGTGCCCGCTTTTCCAGGGCTGATGACGTAGTAAGTGATTTCTGGTCTCCTTGTTCGGCGCCGAGTGGCGGAAAAGGACGTTAAACTCCTATTTTCCGAGACTGTTTTCAGTGTACAATATACAAGCACATAATAACAAAAATAGATTAAATAACTGACTGCCAGAAGATGCCACCTAAAGACATTCGCTCCAAGTATGAATGACGTGTCCAAACATAAAAAAAATCACACCAGTCAAGGTTCATGGTACCCATTTGCGTCTGAACTTGGAAATAGTATCCATGATTGTGATACAGTCGCATAGTGCCATTAGACTGCCTTTGGGGAGAAAAACCGTGTTGCTGTTTTTTTTGTTTTTTTGTTTTTTTGTCAGCACATGATCAAAGTCTTCCACTTTCGAATCAGACAGCACAAACGGGCACTTCACTTCATCAAAACCTATCACGTTCTCCGTATCATCTGTCACGATGCTGTCTGGTGACCAAGCCAGTTCTGGGCAATCAGCATGTACCCAAAGTGCACTGGCCCTCACCCTATACTACGTTTCTTATCAGACTCACACAGACCTGCTGCATAGGCTTGCAAGGCCTCTTTCTCTTTCCCATACTCCACTTCCTTGCTGTACTGATTTCTAAGTTCGGCCCTTTCATCTATATTTCTTCTTTTTAAGCCCTCACTCACGTCTGCACTACCAGTGGTTAGGAATAAGTGATGTTGGGCATATGCCGCGAACTGGTTTATTGCGCCTAGGATAAGTAGGATAAGTTGCAATATTTGCTGTATATGCGCTTAGTATTTATCTTTGTTTTACCTAGTTGTAATTATTTGTTTTCTACGCTTTTTTGTAACCGGGAGTTCGAGAAACTAGCAAGAAGGTGCAGCGTCTCCTGCATGTCCTAGGTTTATTTTGCCCCGTAGACCAGTTTGCATCCTTTGTCCAACGTTACATTGTTTTTCATGTAGTGCAGGCACACTCAGCCGCGAATTAGTCTTTGTGGCTTGCGCGGCTTTAAAAGCCCTAAAAACTCACTCACTCACTCCACTTCCTTGCTGTATAAGGCTTCGGCTTACACTTGCCTTCTCAAAACATTACATTTTGTGGCATGTGACTGTGCAGTTTTTTACTGCTTTGCAATACCGCTGTTGCCGGTTACGAAAAGTCGGGTGCTCTCCAGCGCCGGAGACGCGAACGGTCCACCTGAGGTGGGCTACGCATGCGATGGCGAGCAACGTGAGCGTTTCGACCGGCGAAGATGTTCGCGATAAAATTAAATCAATGAAAGTTCCTGAACTGAAAAAATATCTGAAAGACAGGGGCGTGCGTTTAAGTGGCTACACAAAAGCGCAGCTTATCACTCTGGCCCTTGAAGCAGATCGGCAGTCGCTTCAACCGAGAGGTAGGCGGTGTAAAGGTCAAGTCGACCTGTGACTTGTGGCTTGCCACTAATTTTTATTCAAGCACTTTGGCTGTTTATCAGTGCGAACTGAACTTTTGCTTGGAAATGAAAGTCTTTCTTTCTTGATTTTTGGTTCCATAACGATTGTGTTCAAACAATGTAGGTGCCGGGACAGAATTTGTCCGCTTGTTCCCGACGAAATGGCGGCTGCACACGCTAGTCCACCGAGACGAGTCGGCGTTCTGCCTTCGCCGGAATCGCTTTTATCCACAAATTTCTTGAAACTTTTGAAGAAAAGGGCTCAAACTGAACGATCTCACCATTAGGTAAGACCGTCTCTGGGAATTTCTCCTGCTTATCTGATTTGCTCGAGCCATTTTGGCAGCCGATCGCAACGCAGTGGTAGTGCGGCATCGTGTGTGACTCGAGTAGCCCACATGCCGAGTCTATCAAGCCTTGTCTCGGTCCAAAATCGCGCACGTTCACGCATGTCCACGCGCTATAACGAGAATCGGCAACAAGGCCATTCGAAGCGGTGATTGTAACTTGTCTCTGTCTTCTCCAATCGTCTGTTCCCTGCTCTTTCACAACTTCAATTGGACCTGAACAGGGTGGTTGGGTGTGTGGGAGTTTTCCATCCTTTTCCACCACTGTCCCTGAACAGGCTGAAGGAATCAGTGATTTCAACAATTGTGTTCGGCACACATTTAGTTCTTTCATTCTGTCAGCTGTACACTCAACCGAGTCGTTTTTCAAGATAAGAGACCAAGCGGGAAGTGCAAAGTAATGCTAAGACTAAGAGGCATGGTACAAAAGGTTTGTGTGGCTGCTTTTGGTCTCCTCCTCAGATTGCTGTAGGGCAAAATCGCCCCCGGCACATCTTTTTCCTCGAGTTCCACGTGGTGATAATGCATGGCCAGTTTCAGAGTGTACCAGGAAGTGGGCCCGCTTGCCGGAGATAACCGAAGCGTGACGTCACGCCGAAAGTAGCCGAAGCTTACAGGCGCTGCCCTATTGTCGATCGTGTTCAAAATTCAGTTGTTTGGGTGTTTAAAGGGCAGGGTAAGTTTCTCTTGCTCGTTAACACCGTAAAATCTGAAGCGATGCTCTCTGTGAGTGACCAAAACTGTGTGGCATTGAAAGGGTTAAGTATGCGTCGGTCATGAAAAGAATAAATGACGATTTCATACCCGAGGACTGAAGTGGTGTGTGTGTGTGTGTGTGTGTGTGTGTGTGTGTGTGTGTGTGTGTGTGTGTGTGTGTGTGTGTGTGTGGTGCTGTGCTGAGAGAGAGAGACTTCGACTTCGACATATTTTATTGTTTTGGATACTTGATCCGTAACAAGGGGGAGTTATACATGCACAATACATGATCAGTCGTCATTTTCACAGCAAGACACGTGTGGGTACTGGATAGCTTAAAGGGGAAAAAAAACACAAAAACAAAAAGACATAAAAACACAGAAAAAGCATAAGATAATTACCGCATAAGATAATTACCATATGAAGTAACCACATTCGTGGCCACATGCTGTTACATGTATACACTACAGATTACGATGGTTTATTTGCATCATTAGTTTGTACCCCGCAAGTTTGAATATTTTTTTTTTTTTTTTAAATAGTCGTGTGCTTGATTGTTTTGGCCTCAGTCCTTGCCAACTGTGCGTTTCCTTACTTTATATTACTAGTATGTGTATGCATGTCTTTACTATTTTGTTTTGCGTGTAGACAACTTTGTGCGTACGATAGAATATATCCTAGTTTATACCCACTTCACACACACACACACACACACAGAGGAACAAAAGGAACAAAAAGGAACACTCCCCCCCCAGCTGAGCCCTCTGGTTACAACTGGTGACATTGGGGCATGTGGCGCGTACATTCTTATTGCATAGTTCTCTAACATGAGTATCAATCATTCATTACAAAGGACGTAGATGTCATACCAAGTTTATAATTTCTAAGTTTAAACGCTTCGACTAGGAATTTTGCAAGTGTCCGAACAAAGGACAAACTCAATAGCACGGATATATCATTCATAGTAGGGTTGTCAATGCACAGATTCGGGAATCTGTCCGTCCGGAGTTGCTCATACACAGGGCAACTGAACAAAAAGTGTACTTCGTCCTCTTCTTTCCCCTGACAAAAAGGGCAGTATCTTGCACTAGCATTTTGTGCATATCTATGTTTATTGGACATAAGTTCATTTACTCCTAATCTGAATCTAACAACTACATCGCGGAAATGTCTGGTAGTTAGCTCGTTTAAGTACGGCTCTGGCTGCAACGTCTGTTTGAATTCTTTATATTTCACATATCGCTGACTATTGACAATCTTCCAGTGCCAGTCTTGATGGTAACAGTCCACCAAGCGCTGTTTAAACTCTCTTAGAAACATTGCTTTATTTCCGACCCCCTGATACAACCACACGAACCCAAATCCGTACGAGAACATACATTTCCTCACATGTGTTGCCCAAGTTTCTATCCCCTTGTCATCCAATGTTCTCGCCGATTCATACGCTGCTCTTGGGAGTCTGGCCTCATCCTGTGTCAAAAGACGTAGCCAGTATTTTACAACTTTCACCAGTGTGTTTATAAAAAGGGGGTACCTACCCAACTCCCCATACACAAGTGTGTTTGGAGTTTTCTGACTGACAGCTAGAATCTTTTTACAAGCATACATGTGTACCGCTTCTACTTGCTTTACCTCTTCCCAACCCCAAATTTCCGCCGCATAGGTCAAGGCAGGCTGTACCTGGAGGTCAAAAAGCTTTAGATACACCTTGATGTCTTGACAGCCGATTTTCCACAGAGATTTGAAAATTTCCATTACTTTTTTCCTGGCTTTAACAGCTATTCCTTCCAAGGCAATGTTTGCAGACAACATGGTTGTCAGTGTAAAACCGAGATAAGTATACGAGTTAACTACTTCAATTTTTTGCCCATTTAAAAACCACTTCTCTCTGGCCGCCAAATAACCGCCTTTCCTAAATACCATTACCTTGGTTTTGTCCATATTTATTCTAAGGCCAATATTTGCCGAGGCTCTAGCCAGGACATTTAATTGGTTTTGGAGGCCCACCACGGTGTGTGATACAAGTGCAACATCATCTGCAAACAACAGTGAAAAAATCTCTTCTATTAGCTGTGACAATTTTATGCCATGTCTTCCCCCCTTCCGAATCTCATCTGCTACTTCGTTGATAAACAGACAGAAAATTCTTGGACTCAGCAAACAACCTTGCTTAACGCCACAGGGCGACTCGAAAAAATCTGTGTAGTCATAGCCAGATCTTACACAACAACGAACAGTTTCGTATACACTTTGAAGTAAACATAACATTTTCCTGGAGAGACCTCTTTTACACAACAGTGACCATAGGCATGTTCTATCTACAGAATCAAACGCCTTTTCATAGTCTATGAAAGCCACATACGCTTTTCGTTTGCCCTGTGACATACTTTTTTGGATAATGGCGATGAGAGTGAAGATGTGGTCTACTGTGGAGTGATCTGACCTAAATCCAGCTTGTTCTTTTGCAATCACATTTTGCTCTTCAGCCCATTCCGTAAGCCTTTTGTTTAATATATACGTAAACACCTTGCTGACAACACTGAGGAGTGATACTCCCCTATAGTTCCCCGGTTCATCAGCGTTCCCTTTCTTGTAAAGTGGAACAATAATTGACATACACCAAGGCTTCGGAAAATAGCCAACATCGAGAAGAGCATTGAAGAAGGCCTTCAGAAACGGGATAATGTACTTTGCGTTTTTCAAAACTTCTGCCGGAATGCCGTCCCAACCACTGGCTTTGTTTCTCTTAAGATGTCTAATAGCTTCTTGTATCTCTTTTTCTGTGATTGTGGTGTCTGTTATCTCGCAATAATCAGTAGGCTCGTGTACCTTATCATACTTAGCTGTTGCGCTTTGGTTCAACAAAGACTCAAAGTGCTTCTTCCAATCTGCCAAAGAAATATTTGGTTTTATCATTGTTTTCCTTGTTAGAGATCGTACTACGTTCCAGAATTTGTTGCTATCTTTAGAGGATTCGTCCAAAAGTCTCAGTTTTTCCTGTCTGAAGGCCTCCCTCTTTTGCTTTTGCATACACTTGTACTCTTTTCTGCATGTACAATAAAAGACCCTGTCCTCAGTTCCAAGCGTCCGTCTGTATTTTCTAAGAGCTGCGAGTGTTTCTCGTTTCTTTTTTTGGCATTCGTTATCAAACCAAGACGGGCATTTATCCCGAGGCAAAATTTTCCTTTTCATACATTCTGAAATACAATGCAGATACGTAGTAAACACTTCAATAGCCTTGTCTAAATTTATACCGATCATCTCCATAGCCTCCTGCAACAAAGCATTTGCTTCATCAGATTCCATAGCTTCCATAAATTCTCCTTTTTTATCTTCATTCCATAGCACTTTAACTACATGATCCATCTGTCCCCGATCTTTCTGTGGGTTTCCCGCTCTACAGCTACTGCTGAGAGAGAGAGAGAGAGAGAGAGAGAGAGAGAGATGAAAACAAACAACGAAACTATTTTTCAAGCGTAAAACAGCAAGGTCCGGTCTTCAAGCTTGTTTTTTTCCTAAACTACTTCGGGAACTGAGGTACTCGCACCACAAGCACAGAGAGAGAGAGAGAGAGAGGGAGGGAGGGAGAGATGATCGATAACACACACGTACTCATCTACCCGCGGTGCCAAATTGTAAAGGACAATACGGCCAATACAAGACAAACAGGACACGACGGCTTTTAACTGCTGGAACTTCATCCGGGAGACAAACACGAAGAAAAATGGATGTCACCCCCCCCCCCCCCCAAACCACCACCCAACCCTCAACACTTTGCAAATCACACCGCAGGACCGCCTCCCCCCCCCCCCCCCCGCCTATCCCTCACTCTTTTCCCAGCCGTCCCCCCCCCCCCCCCCCCCCGCCGTGCCTTCCCACCCCACCCAGAACACTCATCTTCTCTTCCTCATTTGATCACGCTTAGTTCAAACAATACAACAAACGCTGCCACACGTGACAATGACGCAGCTCGTAACCATGGGTCACAGGGTGGTGGGTGTTTGGGGGTTTAACGTCCTTTTCCACCACATAGGGTAATATAAAAAGACGGGGCAACGATGAAAAAGCCAGCACAAATATTTGGCCCCAGCCCCATGGGTCACAGAGCCTGTAGCCTGATACATTTATGTTGTCATATAAACCTCTTAGCAATAATGAGTTAGTTATGTAGGGCTTAACGCCGCGCAAGCAACAAAGACTATTTCGCGGCTAATCAAGGTCCTTCTCCGCCAGATTAAAATAAAAAGGAAGACAATAAAACAAGGTGTAAGTATGTATCAAAACATATATCCGGTTTAGATAATAAACACGTTCCACTTCTTTGTACTTTGAACATCCAAGCACGAGAGTGTCTCATGGCCCGCTGGCCATAATAATAATAATAATAATAATAATGAGTATTGTATAGGCGCTTTACCCAATTTCATGAATCGGCTCAAAGCGCCGCGAACTGAACCCAACACGCACGCTCACGTGAATCACACGCATTCTCTCACACACTGGACATAAACACATTACAATCACGTGGTGCGAAGGGTCAGCTCAGCTATTTAAATTTCGGGATTTAGAAATGCGTTTTTTTCAGATTTGGTGGGCTGAACATTTCCAAAGCAGAGGGGGAGGAAGCCGGAGTACCCGGAGAGAACCCCCGACGATCGGCCCATTTCCAAAGCAGAGGGGGAGGAAGCCGGAGTACCCGGAGAGAACCCCCGACGATCGGCCCATTTCCAAAGCAGAGGGGGAGGAAGCCGGAGTACCCGGAGAGAACCCCCGACGATCGGCCCGAGTGATCAGTGCCACATACGAGAAGGAAAAATTCTTTGCCCCGAGTGGGACTCGAACCTCTGACCTCTCGCATTGGTGACAGGTCTCTTAACCACTAGACCACCGACCGCCCGACACACGTTATCGCTTCGAGGTATATATATGACAACAGTATGAAAGCATATCCTTGTCACTGACAAACAACAGTATGAAAGCATATCCTTGTCACTGGCAGTCAGGTGACATTAATCAGGGAATGGGTTAGAAGCAAGTAGCACTGGATCAATGATGGATGCAGTAGCGGATTGTCTGGCTAGTTAGTTGGTTGGTTTCACGTCCTTCTCCACCTCGCGGACGGCCTTCACCCACCCGAACTGCGCAGGGATGTCAGGCGGTACATCAGGGAGAAACCGTGCACAACATTTCAGGAGGCCAAGGCAGAAGCTCTGCGCTGGATGCGAGAGGACAGTATCACTACGGAAACCCTGCAGTTGCAGCTAGCGGCAATGTCCGCGGAGATTACGCAGCTGCGCCTCACGGTAGCTGCCCTCTCGGCAAGACTGGAGCAGCCCCCACAACCAGCCGAGCCCATGCCTGAGACCTCGGCGTGTAACTGGTGCGACCAGGCTGGTCACTCTGAGTGTGACTGTCCAGCCAAGCGAGAATACCGCCAGCGCAGGAAACGTCGGCGACGACGACGCCGATCGCATGGCGGGTCACACCAGGTGCGAGAAGAACAGGACTGTCCACCCTCTCACCCACTGATGCAGCAACCTGTGTACAACCAGCAGCAGTACCACATGCCAGACCATCAGCCACCAATTGCTGCTACCTGTGCGCAGCCCATAGCCAACCCTCCCGGAATATCTGCGAGTACTGCCGTGAAGTCAAAGAACGCTGAGCCTGCACAGCCTGACACCCATTGTTCTTATTCTCGACCTGATCCTGATCGTGTTGGGTGCTGGTTGTACTATCCAGCAAGTACAGCCACCCTGTCTGGTGCAAGGCCGGTAGCTGCGGACGCTCCAGCTTCAGTACCCGCCGGCCTAGCAGGTGACGCAACACCCGTTTCGCGACGGCAACCGGTATCCAAACCCCGTTCCGCCATCCCAGTGTGCGTAGGACTGCGGCGCTCTGCGCGCATCCAGCACAATGCCTCTGCTGATGAGTGCGTGTTCTAAAAGCAAAGTGGCTGTGATACAAAAACTGTTATGAACCTTCCAGAACTGTGATTATTTTTGGTCAACTCTCCAGACATCTGTATTGGTGATAGTTTGATTATTGGGCTTTCAGCCTGAACTCTGCCGTGATCCGTGTTGTGAATTTCAACCCAAAGACCGTCTTTCAGCGTTTGTGCAAATCCAAACTGATGGACAGATTCCTGACCTTTGATTTATTGATGATTTTAGTTTTCTTGTGTTACTGTGTACCTAGTCTTGATGCTGATGCTGTGGGTACTCCCCTTTTATTTTATGTGTTTCTGACATAGTCATGTTAACCTACGGGGATGTTTGGTTTTAATGATCGCTTCCTGTCAGGTTACCCTTTGCAATGCAAAACTGTGTCTAGAAATATTTTATCTTGGAGGTTAGCTAGGCCCTCACTAATATGTTGGCCGCGGAGGGAAAGGAATTGCTCGTTGTGTGTGTGGTTCTATAACCTACGATTGTGATTATGCTTTTGGGTGGCCACCAAGCATTTTTGCGAAGATGTTGTTTTTTGTTTAACCAGCGAGGACGCTGGTTGAGGTTCAGTTGGGGGGGATGAGACCGGGTATACTCGGCCCCTACCCATTGATATTTTCCCGGATTAGTCTTGTTTTTTTCCCCCTTCCTTTATTTTCGTCCCGCCTTCCCTCTAGCTACCCTTGTCACCCCTTTACCCGCTAGCTATCAGTACCTTTGACTAGGAACCATAACTTGAGACTCCACAGTGATTGTCGTTCCTGATGATGGCTCACAGTAGCCGAAATTAGTTGTGTTTCTGCTCGGACTTTGGGGTTAAATATCCCGCCGTAGCATTATCCTATTGAGAAACTGTTTACTCCAGTGGAACCAGCGAAGTTAGATCTGTTTAGATATGTTTAGTTTTGTGGCAGATGTTTAGTTTGAAGCAGTGTAATTAGCGATTTTGTGGTTTATCACCGTCAAAACCCTGTCCGGTAGAGCTGTTTATACGTTCATAGTAAAATAACCCTAGTCCCGATTTAGTCCCAACCTATATCCCTTAAAAGCCCTTTCCTTGAAGTTTCTTGTGGTTCAAACCCGATCGGCCTAGGCCTAGTAGATCGGCTGCAATCTGTGATTCACCGGCCCCTAAGAAACACAAATCTACCCTCTTTCCCCCGTCGCCCCAGGCCTTCCCTAGGGCCGGGGGTAGCCGCTCCCTTTGCGGCCTGGGCCCCGCCTATATAAGCCGATTAGTCCCCTGGCCATGTGTCTTTCAGTTCGAGTGCACGTGGCCAGGGAGGACGTCGCCAGTTAAGTTTGCCGTTGTAGTGTTTTTTATGTTGTTTCCATAGTACTGTAATGGAAACAACATAATAGGACGGGCTAAAATTTCCACGTTCATAGGCAAGCATCTGTGGTACAAACGCACGTCACTGCCGATCTCCCGCAGAGACGATTTTGCAAGTGTAACTCTGACAATGACGTAAGAAAACTTGCGTCATCGATGCTGACGCGTATGGTGTTCCGAACGCACTTCTCCTCCTCAGTGAGTGCCGTCTGTGCGGATGTGTGTGCGTGTGTGCGTGTGTGCGTGCGGCTGTGTGTGTGTGAATTGTGTCCAGGCCCGTTTCTTCGAAAATACTCAACCGAATGGCTTCAAATTTGGGGTATCCAAATATATCAAAATGTTACATTAGACGATTCAAGCGTGTGATGATTGCTTAAGTGATTTGGGAGTTATCGCCCTTTTGAGACAAGTTGGTTGTCTTTCGTGTACAGGCGTAATATTTATTTAAATCACTCAATTTTTTGGCAGTAGATAGCTTGAATACGGACTCTGAACAGAGTCACTACTAGAAAATGGTCGCTCTTACAGTTTTCATGTAAACCGAGCCTGAGTTGACATTGCATGTGAACCCACTTCAGATGCCTGTTTCTCCGAAAATACTGAACCGATCGATTTCAAATTTGGGGTTTCTAAATGAATCAAGATTCTTGAATAGAAGGCCCGATCCAGGTACGATTGCACACATGATTTGCGAGTTATCGCCCTATTCAGAAAAAGTGGCTTTCTGGCGTTTAAAGGCGTAATATTTACCTAAACCACTCCATTTTTTGGACATAGATAGCATGAATAAGGACTCTCAACTAAGTGAATTTTGGAGGTTGTCGCTTTTATACTTTTGGCGTAAGCCGTACCTGATGAAAGTGCTGGTGAACACACTTTAGATCTCAAAATCGCTCCTACTATACATAGATAATGAGCCTGGGGTGCCATAAAAAATATACAAAAAAATTAGAAACATTCACTGCAGCCGTTATCGTCAGTTGACTCGAAAATTTGTACTCACAGCACATTTCCTCTACAAGCCACACGCCTCACAAACATCGAAGAAGAGACGCACGCGCACTGACGTAAAGTAAGTGCGTCATGTTTGATTGACGTGATGCTGTTTTTTCTTGGGGGTGTCTCGCCACTTTCTTTCCAAATTCCTCTGTTTGGAGACGTGGTGTATTTTACTTCTACTATGTCGCCATCTTCGTGCAATCGCAGAGAAGACACGGGATATAACAGAATACAACTCCAATACTTTATGAACAGAATATGCACGGAGAACAAATTCATGAAAGAAGAAGAACCCAGAACGCTGTGCAGGGCTGCTTACGTACTGAACAGGTCAGATCCATCGCAGAAAAGGCACGCGCGCACTGACGCAAAAGGCAGTATCAGCGTCATTTTTCCGACGTCATGTTTGATTGACGTGATACTGGCATTTCTTGGGGATGTGTCGCCACTTTTTGGACGTTCTCTATGTGTAGACGGGGAAAGCGGGAGTTTCATTGATGTAGTGTGCTTTGTTTTTCCCACTGACTCTCACTCAATAGCATAGTAGAGTGAGAGGACACCACATAGGTCTCAATGGAGCACAAACGCGGCTCGCGCGAGTCTCTGTGTGTGTGTGTGCGTGTGCGCGTGCGTGCGTGCGTGTGAGTGTGTGCGCGCGCGCGTGTGTATGTCTGACATAACACATAGTTAGAAAACGTTCGCCGCGCAGACTTGTCTGTTAAACATATTGGGTCGGTATTAATTCGATCTTTACACTGCGCACGCAGCAGCAACACTTCAATTTTCATGGGCCTGCTTTCATTGCAAGAACTGTATCAAAGTTATTACGCCATATGTATTATGCGTCATCCCAGTGAGCAAAAACGTCATAGATTTCAAAGAATACAACTTGACGTCTCTCTTCCAAAAACAAGATTGGTGTGACAGCCCGGTCAGTTGTTTCCATTCCGAGAGAGAGAGAGAGAGAGAGAGAGAGAGAGAGAGTGTGTGTGTGTGTGTGTGTGTGTGTGTGTGTGTGTGTGTGTGGATACATGGCATTACAAAAGAACGACCGTGACGATAGCAGGTGATCAAATGGAAACAACATATTGGGCTGGTGGCCATCTTGTTTTCTTTGTCGAACCACACTCGTAGGAGAGACACGTTTTCCGATTTCTGCCATCACAGTATATGCGACTTTCACTCTGCACTGTTTTTTCCCTGGGTTTTCCTTTAGGTTTTTCCTTAGGTTTTTCCTTTAGGTTTTCCCTTGGGTTTTTTCCTTTGGGTTTTTTCCTTTGGAGCTTTTGTGTTTTTGTTTTGTTTTCCTGAGTGTCACAATAAACCAACACAAGTCAAAGCGACCTCTGCGTTGCGTCCCTTACCTGCACACGGTTACACAAAGAAAGAACCAGCCAACCAGTCACCCAACGATAGCAAAATCATTTACAGAAGACAGTGGAGGAAAAGTACGGCCTCGGTATTTTTGTCTGCATTGTCGAATAGTAAGGTTGCTTGCAAGCCGTAAACTGGATGTGTTATTCCCAAAGACACTGTCGGTAGTAATCTCTCTACTGGGTGACATGTTGTACTGGAGAGGGCAGAACGGTTGAATGGCGCTGTGCACAGCAATGAATAGCTTGGCAAACACACCTCGTTTCGTCTTTCATCTGGCCATAAACAGGTTCACCTCCCGTGTGCTGAAAGGGGCCTTTGCTACCATTGTTATGCTCACAGATCGTTCTGAGCTGTTTTCGTGCTATCTATCATCACACCTCTTAGACACCCGCACAGCATTGCCCTCACGTACCTGAAGGAACTGATTCCTGTGTACCAGCCAGCGCGCAACTTGCGGTCTGCAAGTTCTCTCCGTCTGCGGCTCCCTTCAACTGACGACACCAGTAAGAAGAGGCATGGTGCACGGTCCTTCAAAAATGCGGCGCCAAAATTGTGGAACTCTCTCCCTGAGACAGTGAAGGAGGCAGTCAGCATTACCGCATTCCGGAGGCGCCTGAAGACTCATCTCTTCAGTGCCGCGCGCCAGTAATCATCTTTTTTTATTTAACCTATCTTTCCTTTCAAAACCTCTCCCTAAGCGCCGTGAGCACTCAGTTAGGGTGGAGCCGTGCGCTATATCAAGTCTCCATCATCATCATCATCACAGTGACAGCGTCTGTAATGCTGGCACTGAGCCAGCAGAAGCGTACCCGATGACGCGGCGACCGCACAGAGCGCTCCAGTGGTGTAACAACAGTTGTAGCCTTTGAATGTTCGACGCCGCGCCCATGCGTATAAATGGTGGTTTTAGCAAAAGCAAAAAATTGCCTTCTGTCCAACGCACAGACGACAAATATTTCAGATCTATCGTACCCAGCATCTAGGCAAAGCGTAAAGGCCGTTCTTAACCAGGCGAACATTTCGTTCGCGAACTAGGTTCGAAGAGTACAGCGAACTAGATTCGCGCACGTTGTTACTTAACCGACCGAACACTTCTTCCCAAACCCTGGTTCGAAAGGTTCGCCGAACTAGGTTTGAAGTCTGCACAGCGTGTCGTGGGAACCCTCACGATCCTTTGGCCGATCCTGCGCTCTGATTGGTTGCTCGGGGGAGAGCTGTTGTGCGCATGTACAAAGTTGAGGAAAATGGCGGACGGCATGGCGGCTATCGACTCACCTGACATTTCCCTCTCTTGCGCTCTTTTTCTCTTTTCTCCTCTTCCTCGGCTTCCAAGAGTTCACTCAAAGCGATAACTACCGCAAATGCCTCGTCGTCTCGATCTACGAAGGCGGCCATTTTGGTTGTTTACGATTGTCTCAACTCTCGCCTTGTTCAGTCGGGTGATGACGTATGCATATCATTAACGGTCGGTTAAGAAAGAGAACTAGTTTGGCCGAACCTCTGGAACTACGTATGTGTGCGCGCTCGCCCTATTCGTATACAATACACAGTTCGCCGGACTGGTGGTTCGCCCGGTTAAGAACGGCCTTAAGCAAAGCGTTCTCCTTTGCAAAAGAGTCGTTTACACTTTCAGATGAGATCGTGGCAAAATGCGGCTGACTCTCGTCCTTGCTCTCGTGAGCACGCTCTTGTGGCGCATGGTCGTCATCAGCGGAACGAGAAACTACACCTCTTCCCCAGCAGAAGTCACCACTCTTACGACGTCCCGACGTCCTCCTATACCTCATCCTATCGAGTGTTACAAGTACTGCTGCAACTGTCGTGGGGACAAAGCTGAATGTACTGGGGGCGATAACCGGCATCTGCACTACCTGCCCCGCGTGCCGGCCAAGATTCGCGACTTCCGCATGTGGAACGCCGAGCTGGACGTGCTGACGCGCGCCATGCTGCGCAACTTGTCCAACTTCGACATCCACAAGCTGGACCTCGCCCTCAACCACATCCGCCGAGTGCACAAAGACGCGTTCGCGGATATTAAGAAGTTGACGACGCTTCGTCTGAGCGATAACCCCATTCTGGTGACGGACCTTCAACAGTCGTTTTGGGCGATCAGCAAGAAACTGAAACTGATCAATTTGGATGGGTTGGGGCTCACGTACCTACCCGAAGACTTTTTCGAGCCCTTTCGCAACAGAACGTTTACAACAGTCGACCTGAGCAACAACAGCTTCACCGTGTACAACAACTCCGCGTTCGCCATGTTTTGGCGGATACACGCCGTGGATGTCTCGAGGAACAAGATCAGTGAGGTGAACCTCTCGGTTCGTGCTGACATCAACAAATTGAAACTGGAATGGAGTTTTTTTGAGGACGTCCCAGACTTCTGCCTCAAGCGGGCAGTCTCTGCAGGGGGAAGCGGCAAAGCACGGGATGACGACGATAGAAGCGAGGTCAGCGCTTTCTACAACCTTCTATCACTGTACCTGGGGCACGGCATCTTCAGGCGAATCCCTAGCAACACGCTCCGAGGCCGCTGCCTGCCTCGTGTGGTGAAGTTGGACATCAGCGGCACGGCCATGTTGACCACTCTGGAAAATAACTTTATCGCTGACCTCCCCAAACTGAAGTATCTGATGGTGAATAACATGCCAACACTCAGACGCTACGAACCCTACGTCTTCAACAGTTCCTCCCTGACAAACCTGACGCTGGTAGGAAACAAGGTGATAGACTTCCGCAGCGTTGTTCCGGTGTCCCATGTCTTCAGATATTGTCCCCATTTGGAGGTAAGACATTCTTGCGTGTCAGGCATTTATTTACTTAGGGGAGCCGGGGTGGTCGAATGGTAGAGCGTTGGACTCCTAGTGCTCGGGTCGTGAGTTCGATCCCGGCTGGGGCCAAATATTGTGCAGGCTTTTTCATCGTTGCCCCGTCTTTGATATCACCCTATGTGGTGGAAAAGGACGTTAAACCCCTAAACACCCACCCACCCACCCATGTATTTACTTATTTATTGTTACGGACATTTTTTGTTGTGAGTGTAAAGATCAGATGGAGCGTTATGACACACAACACCAAGTACTGTTTAAGATCTCTAGAAAATAAGAGCAGATAAGACAAGGTAAGACTAGATAAGACAAGATAAGACAAGATAAGACTAGATAAGGCTAGATAAGACTGGATAAGACTAGATAAGATAGGATAAGATATGTTTATTGGCTTCTTAAACTGGTCACAATAGACGAATTTGTGTAAGATTTTCTTGTGTGTCCAACATTACAATTTGACTTTACATAAATAAATAAATAAATAAATAGATAAATAAATAAATAAATAAATGATTGAATAAAAGTTAACGACATATGTGACCCGTTCTCGCGAAAGGGACTAGGCCGAACGCCGCTACAGGCGAAAAGAGTGCCGGGGGTCAGGATGGCCGCCTTGTGAGTAGCCAATTTCAACTGCTGATATCTCTGTCAATTTTAGTAGTACAGCTTTCATTCTTATATCTAATTAAACTGCATAACCAGTAGATTGCAGTGATGTATATATCTCTAAATTGATAATTTTCGACTTATGGTCCCTTTTGTGAGAACGCGTTACATATTTGATTGTGAGTGGAAAGGTCAGATGGTCCGCTGTCGCCCACAACACCAAGTACTAATAATTTTAGGGTATCCATAAGATAAGATAAGATAAGATTTATTTGTTTCTTAAATTCTCAGAAGACGAGTTTGTATAAGGCATTCTTGTTTGTCAACAGTTTGATTTCATTTATTTATTTGTTTGTTTATTGTTACGGGCATGTTTTACGGTGAGTGTAAATGTGAGATGGTCCGTTGTGGCACATGACACCAAGCACAATTTAGGGTCACTGCGATACAAGATAAGATGAGATAAGATAAGATAGGTTTATTGGCTGCTTAGGCTGGTTACTTACTTACTTAGGCCCTTGGCTCCACGTGGAGCATAGGCCATCGACAACCCTTCGCCATCGCACTCTGTTCTGGGCTAGTCTTGCCACTCCAGTCCAGTTGGTACCCTGCTTACATAGCTCTGCCTCAGTGTCCCGCCTCCAGCTGTTGCGAGGCCGGCCTCTCTTCCTTTTCCCCTGCGGGTTCCATGTCAGGGCTTGGCGTGTGGTGCTGGATGCTGGCTTCCTGAGGGTGTGTCCAATCCAGCCCCACTTCCTCCGCAGGATCTGCTTGGCCACTGGTTCCTGCCCCGCTCGCTCCCACAGCTCTTCATTCCGGATCTTCTCTGGCCATCGGATGTTGAAGATGCGCCTCAGACAGGTGTTGAGAAATGTCTGGATCTTCTGCTGCATCGTCTTCGTTGTCCTCCATGTTTCGCATCCGTAGAGCAGAACTGACTTCACGTTGGCGTTGAAGATGCGAAGTTTGGTTCTTATGCTGAAAACTTTGGATGCCCAGACGTTCTTCAGCATGACCATTGCTGCCCTTGCCTTGCCGATTCTGGCTGTGACGTCTCGGTCTGTGCCTCCCTGTCCATCAACCACACTCCCCAGGTAGACAAAAGACTCCACCTCCCTGATGGGCTCTCCACCGACTGTGACTGGTGTGTTGGCAGTGGTGTTGATCTTCATCAGCTCGGTTTTCTTCCTGTTGATCTTGAGCCCTGTTCCGGCTGATGTGGCTTCCAGGCACGTAGTCTTGTCCTGCATCTGGCTGTGGCTGTGAGACAGGAGCGCCAGGTCGTCCGCGAAGTCGAGGTCATCCAGCTGCGTCCAGAGTGTCCACTGTATCCCGTTTTTCCTGCCTGCTGTAGTGGTCTTCATGATCCAGTCGATGACCAGGAGGAAGAGAAACGGGGACAACAGGCATCCCTGGCGGACTCCGGTCTTCACCTCGAAGCTTTCTGACAACTGGCCGGCATGGGCAATCCTGCAGCTCTTGGTAGGTGCACTGGATCAGGGAGATGATCTTCCCGGGAACTCCATAGTGCCTTAGCAGCTTCCACAGCGCCTCTCTGTCTACACTGTCGAAGGCCTTCTCATAGTCTATGAAGTTGATGTAGAGGGGGGAGTTCCACTCCAGTGACTGCTCCACAATGATGCGTAGGCTGGCAATCTGGTCAGCGCAGGACCTGTTCCTGCGAAAGCCTGCCTGCTGGTCTCGGAGCATGGGGTCGACTGCCTCTCTCATCCTCTCCAGTAGAAATCTGTTGAGAACCTTGCCTGGCACTGACAGGAGCATGATCCCTCGGTAGTTGCTGCAGTCCCTGAGGTCCCCTTTCTTTGGCAGCTTGATGACGATCCCTTCTTTCCACTGGGCTGGCACCTCTTCCTTCTCCCAGATCTTGCTGAACAGGCTGTGCAGCATGTTGACGGCTGTCTCTGTGTCTGCTTTAATGGCTTCTGCTGGTATCTCGTCCGGCCCTGCAGCTTTCCCATTTTTCAGTGTCATGATGGCTTTCCTGATCTCCGCCTTAGAGGGCTTGTCGCAGTTGATGGGTAGTTCTGTCTCAGCTGGTGGGATGTCTGGTGGTGTTTCAGGGATGGGGCGATTTAACAGCTCCCTGAAGTGTTCTGCCCATCGCTTCAGCTGTTCCTCAGTTGTTGTCAGTGGGTGCCCGTTCTTGTCCTTCACTGGTTTGTCTGTCTGCTGAAATTTGCCCGCGAGCTTCTTGGTCACCTGGTACAGGTCTTTTAGATTCCCTTGTCGGGCTGCTTCCTCTGCTTGACTGCCCAGGTTGTCGATGTAGTCCCTCTTGTCCTTCCTGGTGCTCCTCTTCACTTCTCTGTCAGCTGCTGTGTATTCCTCTTGTGCCTTTGCCTTAGCTCTTCTTGTTCGGCTCGTGTTCAGTGCAGTTTTCTTCTCTTTCCTAACTTCCAGCTTCTGGATGGTATCAGCAGAGATCCATTCCTTATGTTGGGTCTTTCTCTTGCCAAGGACCTCTTCGCATGTGTCGTGCCAGAGTTTCTTGCTGTGTTCCCACTGTGTCTCGATGTCCATTTCACTGTCTTCTATCAGGTCTTGCAGTGGCTGGAACCTGTTGGAAAGGCTGATCCGGAATGCTGCTTGTGTGTCTGTGTTCCTGAGAAGTCCAACGTTGTACCTGGTCCGTGTGCTGTTGGCGTTGGTGTGCCTCTTAAGCCGAAGTCTCAATGTTGTTGCAAGAAGGTGGTGGTCTGATGATACATCGGCACCCCTCATCACGCGCACATCCCGCCATGATCTCCTGAACTTCCGGCTGATGCAGATGTGATCAATGTGGTTCTCCGTGACATGGTCCGGCGATCTCCATGTGGCCTTATGGATGCGCTTGTGTGGGAAGATGCTGCCTCCTATCACTAGCTGGTTCAGGGCACAAAAGTCTGCAAAGCGCTCGCCATTTTCGTTCATCTGTCCCAGTCCGTGTGTTCCCATGGTGTCCTCATAGCCTGTGTTGTCTGATCCAATCTTGGCGTTGAAGTCTCCCATCAGTATGGTCATGTCCTTGGCTCCTCCTCTATCTATCACTGTCTGCAGTTGTTGGTAGAAGTCATCTTTTTTCTCCTCTTCCGCATCATTGGTGGGAGCGTAGCACTGGATGATGTTCAGCTTGATGTCTTTTTTCTTGGTGATGAATTTGGCTGTGATGATGCGGGAGTTGACAGGTTCCCAGCCGATGAGTGCCCGCTGTGCCTCCGGTGCCAGCATCAGGGCCACGCCCTCAGTGTGGGGGGCTCCATCCTCTGTGTGTCCAGAGTACAGCAATTGCTCTCCCGATGAAAATCTCAGCTGTCCTGTCTGTAGCCACCTTGTCTCACTCAGTCCCAGTACTCCTATCTTGTAGTTCTTCATCTCTCTTGCTACTTGTATGGTCCTTCCTACTTCATACATTGTCCTGATGTTCCATGTGGCTACTCTCGTTGTTGTCCTGGGTGTTAGAAGGGGGGTCGGCCTTGCAGCTTCCTTTCGGCTTTCACTGCAATGCGTCATAGGTCTCCGGGATGGAGACCCTTCCTCGCCCAGGTGAATGTCTCGGTTTGTTGCTGTCGATGCTTCAGTAACTTAGTGTTTTTTACAGGTAGGGCTGTTAACCCTACGCAAACCCGTTTAGCCTCTTGGAGAGGTGGTCCACATTCGTCTGACCTCTACCCTTCGACCTGTCCAGCTTGGGTGACCCTGCCAGGAGCATGTGCTCCTGCTGGCATAGTTCTCTGGGTCATTGAGGTACACAAGCCACTACCCCACGACAAGGGTTGGACCATGTAGGGGCTTAGGCTGGTTACAAAATAATAATTTGGCTTGCTCCCCTGTCTGATATAAATACGCATACACAGACATAACACATTTCACATACGTCATCACTCACTCACATACTCAGTCATTTGGGTAAGAACTTTTTTTTTTTCCAAAAGAGGAAGACAAACATTGCATGTTTTGTACGGTGTTACTATGCGTACAAGGTATGCTATTGCTATACCAGCAGGTTATCTAGAAATATCAAAGCCAACGGAAGACTGGCACCATAGGATCATAATCACAGTCACGACACAGCAAAACAAGGGTGGGTGGGTGGGTGGGTGTTTGGGGGTTTAACGTCCTTTTCCACCACATACGGGTGATATCAAACACGGGGCAACGATGAAAAAAGCCAGCACACATATTTGGCCCCAGCCGGGATACGAACTCACGACCCGAGCATTAGAAGTCCAACGCTCTACCACTCGGCCACCCCGGCTCCCCAGCAAAAGAAGGAAACTCGATTTCTCAAACAATGCAATACATTTCAATGGCGATTTACTTTCTCACGATGTAGAGAGTTTTGTCAAGTTGACACGTGAACAACGCGACAGTCTGCACAAAGTTAAACGATGCACTACTTTCATAAGAACCTAACAACACTGAACCGGAAAGGGGAAGTTCTGCTGACTATATTACAAATCGGTAAATGCGTATGGGGGTTCACGGAGCCACTTTCGTATGCCTGTTTCAGAGAAAATAACCTACTAAACATCACGGAAGTCAAAGTTCATTTAGTTGTCTCCCTTTCCGTTTCTGTTCATACGTCAAGAGGAAAGAAAGATTTAATTGCCGGCTTTGAGCCCAAGGGTTTTTTAAAGCTATGATACAAATCATACAATCAAATTTACATCCCCGCGGGCGGCTATGTCGATATGTACATATACTATAATCAACATCGCCCTCACAACACATTTCTCACATAAACATCACCCTCATTACAATGAGAGGGTGGATGGGTGTGTGTTTGGGGGTTTAACGTCCTTTTCCACCACATACGGGTGATATCAAAGACGGGGCAACGATGAAAAAGCCAGCACAAATATTTGGCCCCAGCCGGGATTCGAACTCACCGCCCGAGCATTGCGAGTTCAACACTCTTCCATTCGGCCATCCCGGCTCCCCTCATTACAATGAGAACCCAAACTTTGAGGACATGCCCATTAAGAACATGAACACTGAGGACATAAACACTGAGGACATAAACATTAAGACCATAAACATCAATAATTATGGTGCATTGTACAGCAGTACCACAACCTGGAAAATACAATATGACCAAGTTGCGAGTAACGCAGACTTGCTACAAAGAATATTACATTTTACAATATGAGTCGACTGACAAGTTTTGTGAAGTCGTTTTCAAGCAATGTAGACTGCCCACACACGTGACATGGTCTGGCAAACTATATTACCTGACACTAGAAAGAGGGAAGAAGATGTAGAAAGCAGTAAGTCCATTGACGTCATTTGAGGGAAAACCCATTACGTCAGTGTCTTTCAACTTGAAATCGCCCCCTTTTCTCTTACGATGACGTCACGGACATGCTGTGTTTTGCCAGTAGACGGCAGAGGAAAGGGGCGGGGCTTTGGCTTCGGGTCTAGCAGAGTGGAGTCGTCTATTTATGACACGTAAAGTACATACACCCATTATATTACAGAGGTGTGTGTGTGTGTGTGTGTGTGTGTGTGTGTGTGTGTGTGTGTGTGTGAAGGATCTGACCATCACCAACACGAAGGTCAACCTGCGTCCCAGCGAGTTCCGGTCCATGCTGGTGGAGCTGCAGTCAGTCCGGAGACTGACCCTACAGGCCCTCACCTACGGTAACATCCCCGACAACCTTCTGTGGCGGCTGCCAAAACTCAAGGTAGGTGGTGTCGGAGATGTGTAGCAGAACTCTCCTACCAAATACCTCTGGCGTTATCTGATAAACTTCCAACACCAGCTATCTCTGGTGATATTTAATAAGCTTGCAGCACCAGCTATCTCAGGTGATATCTGATAAATTTCCAGCATCAGCTATCTCTGGTGATATCTGATAAACTTCTGGTACCAGCTATCTCTGATGATATAAGCTTCCAGCACCAGCTATCTTTGGTGATATCTGAGAAACTTCCAGTTCCAGCTATCTCTGGTGATATTTAATAGGCTTGCAGCACCAGCTATCTCAGGTGATATCTGATAAATTTCCAGCATCAGCTATCTCTGATGATATAAGCTTGCAGCACCAGCCATCTCTGGTAATATCTGATAAACTTCCGGTACCAGCTATCTCTGGCGATATCTGTACCTCCAGCATCAGCTGTCTCAAGTGATATCTGATAAACTTCCAGCACCAGCTATCTCTGATGATATTTAATAAGTTTACAGCACCAGCTATTTCTGGTGATATCTGAGAAACTTCCGGTACCAGCTATCTCTGGCGACATCTATACTTCCAGCACTAGCTATTTCAGGTGATATCTGATAAACTCTCAGCATCAGCTATCTCTGGTGATATTTAATAAGCTTGCAGCACCGGGTATCTCTGGTGGTATCTGAGAAACTTCTAGTTCCAGCTATCTCTGGTGATATCTATACTTCCAACACCAGCTATTTTGGTGATATCTACTTAACTTCCAGCACCAGCTGTCTGATAAACTTCTGGTACCAGCTGTCTATGGTGATATCTGCACTTCCAGCACCAGCTAATTCTGGTGATACCTGCACTTCCAGCACCAGCTATCTCTGGTGACATCTACTTAACCTCCAGCACCAGCTATCTGATAAACTTATGGTACCAGCTGTCTATGGTGATATCTACACTTCCAGTACGAGCTATCTCTGGTGACATCTACTTAACCTCCAGCACCAGCTGTCTGATAAACTTATGGTACCAGCTGTCTATGGTGATATCTACACGTCCAGCACCAGCTGTACCTGGTGATATCTGATACACGATTGGCGAGTGTTTTTATTTTTATTTTTTTAACTATCTTAAAAAAAACCCAACCTCTCCCTAAGCGCCGTGAGCACTCAGGCGTGCGCTCCGTCATGATGATGATGATGATGATCATCATCATCATTTAAAACCAGAACCTGACGGCCATACTCAGTGTGTGTGTGTGTGTGTGTGTGTGTGTGTGTGTGTGTGTGTGTGTGTGTGTGTGTGTGTTGTGTTGTGTGCACGTGCAGCACTTGATATTTGCCGGCAACAGTTTAACTTCCTACGGTCTGGGGCGTGCGCTACTGAACGTGACCAATCTGGAGGTTCTGAACGTGCAAGCCAACAGCATCACTGTGGTGAACGAAACCACGTTTCCCTGGGAGTTCAGGAAAAACGTCAAGGAAATCAACCTGTCCCAGAACCCCTTCACTTGCACCTGCGACCTTCTCTGGTTCCGGAAGTGAGCTCTCTCTCTCTCGCTCTCTCTCTTGTTGCAAAAGGGCCATTGTGGCTATAACTTTTTCCGTTGTCAAATGAAGGAATTGTCATTGTCATTGTCATTCTCTGTCTCTCTGCCTCCCTGTCTGTCTGTCTGTCTGTCTCTCTCTCTCTCTCTCTCTCTGAAGTTCTTACTTGGCATACAGCCAATATCATCGACAAATGCCACGTATGTTTTGATTGTTTATCATGTCTACTTTTCTCTTCTTCATTTCTTTTAGATAGTTGGGGAGCCGGGGTGGTCGAATGGTAGAGCGTTGGACTTCTAATGCTCGGGTCGTGAGTTCGATCCCGGCTCGGGCCAAATATTTGTGCTGGCTTTTTCATCGTTACCCCGTCTTTGATATCACCCTATGTGGTTCAAAAGGACGTTAAACCCCCAAACACCCACCCACCCTTTTAGATAGTTAATACTTTTGTTTGTCTTTTTCTCTCTCCCCCTTTTCCCCCCTTGTTTTGATGTTGTCTTTTTACCCTTTAACGTAGACTAGCAGGACAGCTTGTAAGACAGGCAGTAATGCCTAAATGCTCTATTCTGAATAAAAAACGTTTCATCATCATCTTCATCATCATCATCATCTCTCTGTCTCTCTCTCTCTCTCTCTGTCTCTCTCTCTGTTTGTTGTACTTAAGATTCCCAACCAAACAGTCAGTACGCATTTTAGAGTTGTATCAAACTGTCAGTACAAAAGTCGAATCTGTAAACTGAAGGCTTACTTTTACGTGAAATCATCAGTTTGGCATCAGCCTTCTTACATAGTATCGTATAAACTCTAAAACCGCCAGGGCACGGTTTAAAAAAAAACAACAAAAAAAAAACCTGACAACATATCAAGCTGAAAAGTTAATACAAAGGATACGTTTGGCCGGGAAAAAGATTTTGCTTCGTCTTATCCGGAGTTCGACTTATGCGTGTTTGAAATAAGCTTATATAATAATAATAATAATAATAATAATGAGTATTGTATAGGCGCTTTACCCAATTTTATGAATCGGCTCAAAGCGCCGCGAACTGAACCCGACACGCACGCTCACGTGAATCACACGCATTCTCTCACATACTGGACATAAACACATTACAATCACGTGGTGCGAAGGGTCAGCTCAGCTATTGAAATTTCGGAATTTAGAATTGCATTTATTTTTCAAATTTTGTGGGCTGAACATTTCCAAAGCAGAGGGGGAGGAAGCCGGAGTACCCGGAGAGAACCCCCGACGATCGGCCCGAATGAACGGTGCCACATACGAGAAGGAAAAATTCTTTGCCCCGAGTGGGACTCGAACCTCTGACCTCTCGCATTGGTGACAGGTCTCTTAACCACTAGACCACCGACCGCGTCTGTACTATTTTTCTCCAGGTGGTTAGACAACGTGCACGGAAACAAGTCCGTGAAAATCGCTCTCTACCCGTCGAAACAGTACCGCTGTCGCACTCCAGAACACATGAAGGACGTACCGCTGAAAGACTTCAACCCTACGGACGAGTCGTGCGCCATCAGGAACCCCTTTATCCTGGTGGGCGTGGTGTCTGGCTGCGTGCTGGCTGTACTGTCAGTGACGGGGGTCCTGTGTTACCGCTACAGGTGGTACCTCAGGTTCTACGTCTACCGCCTCAGGAGAAGGCGCTATCAGGTGAGTGGACAGCTTGGTCCTCGCCTTCCGCTGACATCGTGCAGGGCCCTGGGCTTACAATGGCCTGTCGCGCGCCTGTACCTGGAATGTGTATAACGAGATGAGGAGTGCGTTGGAGTGCTCCTTATTTCCCACATGCGCCTAGAACTTTCTGCAGTTAGCGACGTCACAATGGCCCATGATCCCAAAGGCGGTGAAGCGTGTAGCAATTAGTATTTAAAGACAAAAGTGGAAAGGCCACGAGACGTGTTATACTGGGGCGGGGGAGGGTGGGGGGTTTAAAAATATAGACTAGGCTAAGATCTGTGCAGTTTGGTGCATTTGGCGTAATTTTAGGTGCTTCAGAGAAGGAAATACTTTTTAGGGAAGGAAACGTTTTAGAAATAGACTAAAAATTTGTGCAAGTTGGTGCGTTTTGGCATGAGTTTAAGTGCTTCGGAGGAGGAAGCACACTTTCTAGGGGGGGGGGGGGATTTTTTTTATTTTTTTATTTTTTGCTGCCACAATTCTTTGCCGGCTTCAGTGGTTTTCCTCCCGAGTAATGGGTGGAATCCACGAAGTGCTCGGAAGCAGGGGCAATATTTTGTTTTATGCATGATGATGGAGATGAGGATGATGGTGAGATGATACTATGGAGGTCCTTGTGATTTGGGACTGCGGGACAGGGCCGCATTCCACGCTTGCTGCCATAAATATCCCGGCATTAGCCAGGCCGGGAACTACGGCACCTGCGGTGCCGGCCGTGTAATCATCCACATCATAAGACGTGTCATACCAAGGGAAGCACCTCCAAAGTCGCACCCGTGAAGTGGGTGAATCTCGACTGTGTGGCAACAGCCTCCCGATTGGGCCCATAGCACACCCGTTCTGGGTAGGAGCCGACCTGGGTAGAAAAATCCCGCTTGCCTCGGCTGGGACTCATACAAAGACACACGCCAGGAACAACTTGTCCTTAAGGGCCAAAAGCCATAGGACGTAAAGCAAGCTAATGGGGCTGGGACTCGAACCCGGGTCTCCCGGTCCATGGTCCGAAGTGCTAACCACTACACTACGGGGACTGGTGGGAGGACATTTTTTAGCTGAAGGTGGAAGTCCACCGAAAGGTGAAAGATTTGACGAAAAGCGCCGCCCGACCGCACTTTTCTCGCAAACCGCACCAACAGAAAACGGTACATTTCGGGAACACCATGTCGGCTTATGCAAGACCTCCCAACCTTCTTTTTTCACGTAAAACGCATTTTCACGATCCGTGCTTAATTTCCGAGAAAAGTGCGGTCGCAGGGAGTCGAAAAGTGTGGGATGCTTGCCATGTCAAACCAAAAGCGAGGGCTGCTGGTTATAACGCTACTTTATAGTTTGACAGTAGAATTTTTTTTCACACAAGTGCAATTCTATGATTTGCCTTTGCCAAACTACAAGAGAAAAGCTGGTTCGTGGGAAATGGCGGGAGGGGATGGGTGGGGTGGGTGTTTAGGGGTTCAACGTCCTTTTCCACCACATACGGCTGATATCAAAGACGGGGCAACGATGAAATAGTCGGCACAAATATTTGGTTCCAGCCGGGATACGAACTCACGATAGCAGGAGGGGAGAGAGAGAGAGAGAGAGGGGGGGGGGAGGGGGGAGGGTTGAGGAGAGATTAAATAACCCAAGATTTGGACTACAGCTGTCTAAAAGTAAGATAAATGGAGCATTCCACATGCAAAATAAAGGGTGTGAAGCGGGTGTGGAAAGAAACGGTGTGACCTGCGCTGTTCCTGCATCTTCATCAAGTGATTGCATAATAAGGGTGGGTGGGTGTTTGGGGGTTTAACGTCCTTTTCCACCACATAGGGTGATATCAAAGACGGGGTAACGATGAAAAAGCCAGCACAAATATTTGGCCCCAGCCGGGATCGAACTCACGACCCGAGCATTAGAAGTCCAACGCTCTACCATTCGACCACCCCGGCTCCCCCGATTTGTCTAATAAGGCACCGACTAGAGATTCATCCGCGAAAGTTGTGGGGTCAAGCACAAAATGAATTAACTCTTATGATGATTTCCATCGCTAGGAATCAGGTGAGGAAGGGGAGGCAATACCAGTGTTCCGCTATGACGTGTACCTTGCTCACAGCGCCCAGGATCTGGACTGGATCTTCGAGGAGTTGATGCCCCTGTTGGAGGGGGAACACGGGCTGACAGTTTTCGTGGAGGAGAGGGACACGACATGCGGTACCATTGCTGATAACATCGTCAGGTTAGCATTTGTCTCGTTCAACGATGACGAACTGGGGGTGAGTGGTGGTCTAATAGGTAGCGCGTCGGACTTAGCCGCTGCGCTACTGAACGGCCGTCACTGCCGTCGCGGCGACGAAGGGTGGGTTCGAGCCCAGGTCGAGCTTGTGGTATGTGGTACAGGTTTTTCCTGACTACCTCGCTGCTTATCGTGGGTTTCTGTCCGGGATAGTTATTATTATTGCTATTATTGTTGTCGTTATTGTTAATATTATCATCATTATGAGTATTGTTATTACTATCACTATTTATTAGTAGTAATAATAATAATAATGAGGATTTTTTGAGCGCCCTATTCGGTCTGACAAGCTCTAGGCGCTTCACACACACACACACACACACACACACACACACACACACACACACACACACACACACACACACACACACACACACACACACACGACTGGGACAGACTAATCAAACGTTTCCCGAACTTGAAGAGAAGGGCCTTCAAACGGGACTTGAAGCAGGACAGAGCTGGGGAGTGACGGATGGCGGCAGGCAAGGTGTTCCACACTGAGGGGCCGAAGTAAGAAGAGGAACGTTCGCCGCGTGTTTTCGAGTTTGAGTGCGGGAGATGGAAGTTGCTATTATCACTGTCACTATTAGTAGTATTTTTTTTATATTATGATTGCTATTATTATTATTATTTCTCCCATTTTCTGTCCTTTGTGGTCAGATACATGGACGACAGTGCCCGCGTGATGCTGGTGGTGAGCGACAACTACAACCGTGAGGGATGGCGCCAGTACGAGTTTGAACACATCCTCTACGCCGCCATCGAGCAGCAGAAGGACGTCATCGTCCTGTTGCTAGGCGACGTCGAGGCCGGAAGGATGACGAAGGACATGCGTAGGATGCTCACGCGCGGCACTTTTCTGCAGTGGGGCCCTGACGAGGATGCGAAGAGAGTGTTCAAGACTGGGCTGAGGGTGGCTTTGAAGACCCAGGACGTCAACATACAGACTTTGTGCTGAGAGCTCAGACGTTCACGCCTTCACGTTATTTCTTTTTAACAAACAAACAAACAAACAAACAAACAAACAAACAAAACTCCGACGACGACAACAACTGACTGCAAGGAAACTACATACCTGACTGTTAACATTCATCGTGTTGAAACCTGCAAAAGGAAACTGAACGTGGCCTGCCTGTCGAAGTCTTCAAAACGAGTTTCGAAGGGACCCTGTAACGATGGATTCAGCGAGAAACCCAAAGTTCTTTTGTCCTTCGCCTTTGGTTTGCTTCGTATGCACAGTATATTATACAGTATGGCAGTATATTGCCTCTGAGAACGATCCACCTCATGGTAGGATCGATCAGTAGGCATAATTATGTAATACTAGCCGATGTGCCCGCTTTTCCAGGGCTGATGACGTGACCTGTGTAGTAAGTGATTTCTGGTCTCCTTGTTCGGCGCCGAGTGGCGGAAAAGGACGTTAAACTCCTATTTTCCGAGACTGTTTTCAGTGTACAATATACAAGCACATAATAACAAAAATAGATTAAATAACTGAAAAAACTCTAAAAGGTATCAGTTTGGTTTGCTTGTCCCCTCTTGTAAAAACCATTATTTTGCAGTGGTGATGGCCCGCGAGATTCAGACATGTAACGGTCCCACGGTGTCAATTGTAAGAACATACTCATGGCGTTTTCCAGGGCCCGTATGTAAAACTCGAGGTTAATGTAACCCACGGCTACGGGTCTAACCCAGACTAGGACAAAAGAAACGCTCGACACAAAATTAACTAAAAAAGGAAGCGAAGAAAGAAAGACAACTACCAACCCAGCACACTCCACATGCTACGCAGTGGTATTATTCACTTTGGTCACACACTGGGTTGGTAGTTATTTTTTTCACTCAAGATAAACAGCAGGCAATCCTCGAGGAATTCTCATTTCAAAGTACTCTGGAACAAGGTACTGGTGATGGAACTTGTTGTATTTTTCTCCTGCTATGTCTAATATTTCTGTTGTATTTTTCTCCTGCTATGTCGCTCTCTCGGTGCACTCGCAGAGAAGACACGGGATACAACAGGCTGGAACTCCAATACTTTATTAACAGAAGATGCGCAAGAACAAACTCATGAAAGAGGAAGAACCCAGAACGCTGTGCAGTGCTGCTTATATACTAACAGGTCAGATCTAGAACATTCTGTAACATATGTCGCTCTCTCGGTGCACTCGCAGAGAAGACACGGGATACAACAGGCTGGAACTCCAATACTTTATTAACAGAAGATGCGCAAGAACAAACTCATGAAAGAGGAAGAACCCAGAACGCTGTGCAGTGCTGCTTATATACTAACAGGTCAGATCTAGAACATTCTGTAACATACTGGCAAGTACGGAATCTTTCCGAGGTTACGTAATCTGCTGACGTTACTGCACTCGCATGTTCTGGGATGGTCTAGAAATTTCCATCGAAATGCAGTGACTTTTCGCGATCTCTACAACAGAACTCAATTAATGAGCGCTTGAGTGACTGCCAGAAGATACCACCTAAAGACATTCGCTCCATGAAGTATGAATGAGGTGTCCAAACATAAAAAAAATCACACCAACCGGCCCCCGTAGTGTAGTGGTTAGCACTTCGGACTATGGACCGGGAGACCCGGGTTCGAATCCCAGCCGAGGCAAGCGGGATTTTTCCTACCTAGGTCGGCTCCTACCCAAGAGCGGGTGTGCTATGGGCCCGATGGGGAGGCTGTTGCCACACAGCCGAGTTTCACCCACTTCACGGGTGCGACTTTGGGGGTGCTTCCCTTAGTATGACACGTCTTATGACGTGGATGATTACACGGCCGGCACCGCAGGTGCCGTAGTTCCCGGGCCTGGTTACTGCCGGGATATTTATGACAGGAAGCGTGGAATGCGGCCCTGTTCCGCAGTCCCAAACCACATGGACCTCCATAGCATCATCTTACTATCATCCTCATCTCCATCATCATTCATAATAAAAAAAAATTGTCCCAGCTTCCGAGTCCTCCGTGGATTCCACCCATGACCTGGGAGGAACACCACTGGAGCTGGCAAAGAGCTGGGGCAGCAAAAAAAAAAAAAAAAAAAAAATCACACCAGTCAAGGTTCATGGTACCCATTTGCATCTGAACTTGGAAATAGTATCTATGATTGTGATACAGTCGCATAGTGCCATTAGACTGCCTTTGGGGAGAAAAACCGTGTTGCTGTTTTTTTTTTTTTTTTTTTGACAGCACAAACGGGCACTTCACTTCATCAAAACCTATCACGTACTCCGTATCATCTGTCACGATGCTGTCTGGTGACCAAGCCAGTTCTGGGCAATCAGCATGTACCCAAAGTCCACTGGCCCTCACCCTATACTACGTTTCTTATCAGACTCACACAGACCTGCTGCATAGACGTGCAAGGCCTCTTTCTCTTTCCCATACTCCACTTCCTTGCTGTACTGATTTCTAAGTTCGGCCCTTTCATCTATATTTCTTCTTTTTAACCCCTCACTCACGTCTGCACTACCAGTGGTTAGGAATAAGTGATGTTGGGCATATGCCGCGAACTGGTTTATTGCGCCTAGGAGATGATAAGTTGCAATATTAGCTGTATATGCGCTTAGTATTTATCTTTGTTTGAACTAGTTGTAATTATTTGTCTTCTACGCTTTTTTGTAACCGGGAGTTCGAGAAACTAGCATGAAGGTGCAGCGTCTCCTGCATGTCCTAGGTTTATTTTGCCCCGTAGACCAGTTTGCATCCTTTGTCCAACGTTACATTGTTTTTCATGTAGTGCAGGCACACTCAGCCGCGAATTAGTCTTTGTGGCTTGCGCGGCTTTAAAAGCCCTAAAAACTCACTCACTCACTCCACTTCCTTGCTGTATAAGGTTTCGGCTTACACTTGCCTTCTCAAAACATTACATTTTGTGGCATGTGACTGTGCAGTTTTTTACTGCTTTGCAATTCGAAGCGGTGATTCTAACTTGTCTCTGTCTTCTCCAATCGTCTGTTCCCTGCTCTTTCACAACTTCAGTTGGACCTGAACAGGGTGGTTGGGTGTGTGGGAGTTTTTCATCCTTTTCCACCACTGTCCCTGAACAGGCTGAAGGAATCAGTGATTTCAACAATTGTGTTCGGCACACATATAGTTCTTTCATTCTGTCAGCTGTACACTCAACCGAGTCGTTTTTCAAGAAAAGAGACCAAGCGGGAAGTGCAAAGTAATGCTAAGACTAAGAGGCATGGTACAGAAGGTTTGTGTGGCTGCTTTTGGTCTCCTCCTCAGATTGCTGTAGGGCAAAATCACCCCGGCACATCTTTTTCCTCGAGTTGCACGTGGTGATAATGCATGGCCAGTTTCAGAGTGTACCAGGAAGTGCGCCCGCTTGCCGGAGATAACCGAAGCGTGACGTCACGCCGAAAGTAGCCGAAGCTTACAGGCGCTGCCCTATTGTCGATCGTGTTCAAAATTCAGTTGTTTGGGTGTTTAAAGGGCAGGGTAAGTTTCTCTTGCTCGTTAACACAGTAAAATCTGAAGCGATGCTCTCTGTGAGTGACCAAAACTGTGTGGCATTGAAAGGGTTAAGTTTGCGTCGGTCCTGAAAAGAATAAATGACGATTTCATACCTGAGGACTGAAGTGGTGTGTGTGTGTGTGTGTGTGTGTGTGTGTGTGTGTGTGTGTGTGTGTGTGTGTGTGTGTGTGTGTGTGTGGTGCTGAGAGAGAGAGCGAGAGAGAGAGAGAGAGAGAGAGAGAGAGAGAGAGAGAGAGATGAAAACAAACAACGAAACTATTTTTCAAGCGTAAAACAGCAAGGTCCGGTCTTCAAGCTTGTTTTTTTTCCTAAACTACTTCGGGAACTGAGGTACTCGCACCACAAGCACAGAGAGAGAGAGAGAGGGAGGGAGAGATGATCGATAACACACACGTACTCATCTACCCGCGGTGCCAAATTGTAAAGGACAATACGGCCAATACAAGGCAAACAGGGCACGACGGCAGTTAACTGCTGGAACTTCATCCGGGAGACAAACACGAAGAAAAATGGATGTCACCCTACCCCCCCCCCCCCCCCAACCACCACCCAACCCTCAACACTTTGCAAATCACACCGCAGGACCGCCTCCCCCCCCCCTCCCCCGCCTATCCCTGTCTTTCCCCCGCCGCCCCCCCACCCCCCCCCTCCCGCGCCTTCCCACGCCACCCAGAACACTCATCTTCTCTTCCTCGTTTGATCACGCTTAGTTCAAACAATACAACAAACGCTGCCACACGTGACAATGACGTAACTCGTAACCATGGGTCACAGAGCCTGTAGCCTGATACATTTATGTTGTCATATAAACCTCCAAGCAATAATCAGTTAGTTAGGGCTTAACGCCGCGCAAGCAACAAAGACTATTTCGCGGCTAACCAAGGTCCTTCTCCGCCAGATTAAAATAAAAAGGAAGACAATAAAACAAGGTGTAAGTATGTATCAAAACATCTATCCGGTTTAACTAATAAACACTTTTCACTTCTGTGTACTTCGAACGTCCAAGCACGAGGGTGTCTCATGGCCCGCTGGCCATAATAATAATAATAATAATGAGTATTGTATAGGCGCTTTACCCAATTTCATGAATCGGCTCAAAGCGCCGCGAACTGAACCCAACACGCACGCTCACGTGAATCACACGCATTCTCTCACACACTGGACATAAACACATTACAATCAGGTGGTGCGAAGGGTCAGCTCAGCTATTGAAATTTCGGGATTTAGAATTGCGTTTATTTTTCAGATTTGGTGGGCTGAACATTTCCAAAGCAGAGGGGGAGGAAGCCGGAGTACCCGGAGAGAACCCCCGACGATCGGCCCGAGTGATCAGTGCCACATACGAGAAGGAAAAATTCTTTGCCCCGAGTGGGACTCGAACCTCTGACCTCTCGCATTGGTGACAGGTCTCTTAACCACTAGACCACCGGCCGCCCGACACACTTTATCGCTTCGAGGTAAAGCATATCCTTGTCACTGACAAACAACAGTATGAAAGCATATCCTTGTCACTGGCAGTCAGGTGACATTAATCAGGGAATGGGTTAGAAGCAAGTAGCACTGGATCAATGATGGATGCAGTAGCGGATTGTCTGGCTAGTTAGTTGGTTGGTTTCACGTCCTTCTCCACCTCATACGGGTGAAATCAAGTGAGTGTTTGAGGTTTAACGTCCTTTCCCACCACATACGGGTGATATCAAAGACGGGGCAACGATGAAAAAGCCAGTACAAATATTTGGCCCCAGCCGGGGTACGAACTCACGACCCGAACATTGAGAGTCCAGCGCTCTACCATTCGGCCACCCCGGCTCCCCTGGGTGAAATCAAAGGCAAGAAGAAAGATAAAAGCCATCACAATCTTTGGCTCCCGAGCGTTGAACGTCCAACTCTCTATACCACTCGGCTATCCCGACTTCCCGGATAGAGCGGAATATCACAAGGGGATTTGGTCTAGTGGTTAAGAAAGGGGCCTTCCATATGACTGGTGTCAAACATCGTAATGCCTGGTATCATTTCGTCGATATACTTGTTAGCTAGCAAAGCTGTGTGTGTGTGTGTGTGTGTGTGTGTGTGTGTGTGTGTGTGTGTGTGTGTGTGTGTGTGTGTGTGTGTGTGTGTGTGGTGTAAAAGTCTATATATATATGTAACGTATGAATGTAGTATAACTGTTAGTATCTATGTATGCCATTTGTCTGTGTATTGTATGCAAATGTGTCTTGTCTAAAATGCAAAAAAGAATACTAAAAAAAGACGTTACTAGGGGAAAATGGAATTTGATCTAAAGTGAAAATGGAGAAAACGTACTACTACTACTACTACTACTACTAATTGCAACTAATGTAAGACTAAAACGTGTGTGATGTGTCGATGGGACATTGTGTACATGTGAACACTAATTGACACCAGTGAGTCTTTCCATCTAACGCTCAACTTTATTTTCTGCGGCGGTTTCAGTCAGCTAGGGCTAGTGTATAATTCCCAAAAGTAATAAAGTAATCAAAGATCATTTTTGAGTCCCAGTGGTTGCTTCAGCCAGGTATAAAGTAATAATAATAATAATAATATATTACACTTGTAGAGCGCGGAGTTCTGCTTCGAAAAGCACTCAATGCGCTTTTGCTCACGCACACACACAACATTCACACGCACACATTTATAGGCGGTGGAGTTGAACTTGAACTTAAAGATGAAAAGCTAGTTTGAAAAGATGTGTTTTGAGTTCTGCTTTAAACTGTAGAAAGTCTGTCATACCGTCACACCCTGAACCGACTGCTCCGTACTAGCGAAAACTGCCCCCTACACACACACACACACGGCTTGGCCCGCCAATCGATTTAGGTTTGACCTCGGGTATCTGTAGCTGCCCTACTAGGCCCGTCTAAAAGTTGACGGGATGAGGTATTCATTTCATTTTATTTGGGTTTTTTTTCTGCTGTATTTTGCTTATCAACCAGTATTCTGTATCGATTTCATTAATAATATGCTCCCATGTGCATCACGTGGTCATATTGATCTAAACAACTAACAGCGATCTCTAAGCAGTAGCAGGATGCAACCAAAACACGGGAACTGTTTTTCTGGTCATCGATTTTTACCATGGCTACAATCACATCCTGTTTCAACAAAGATTCTTTCTCCCCGGCCCTTCCCGAAATCCAGTTTACCGGGAATCGCGTCACCGAGTTTGATTTGGCCCCTCCCACGTGTCATGTGGCCTTCCCTGATTGGCCACTTTATGAGGTCTGTCCACACCATCCCCGCAAAGTTTCGCAAAGTCTAAGTCGCAGATTATCTCCGCCCGCCGTTGCAGCAGCAACAGCACAGAAGGCTGGTGTCGTTTCGAGAATTCTTCTGTTGAAGCTCGAAGTAGGACGGCCACAAACACGACAACCAAGAGCTAGTTCCCTTCTCTGGACAGTTAGAAACACTGCCACCAAACGCGACTGAATCCAGATCTTCACTATTGCCAAGGTCTACCTCGCGCGCCTGTCAGTCAGTAGTTGATGCATTCTGAGATTAGAGAACTCTGAGAATTCCGCTTTTGAGTCTAGCCAAGAACGAATACACACGACACAGGCCAGAAGAGCCATACGGTTCTAAAAGTTTCAGTCTGGGCAGTCAGAACTTTTTACCACGAAGAACAACTACAATATTCATTGTATATATAAAACTATGGCTGCTGCGCACTGTCTCTTCTTGCTGCTCGTGTGCCTGCCTGTCTGTGTGGGAGAAAAAGGACAAACTCTTTTCTCGTACTCCGGACAGAACGATATCACGTTCAACGAGAGTCTTCTCGCAAACTTGGACGTCAAGTCCGACATTGAGTGTGCCCGCCGCTGTTCCATCACCAAGGATTGCGAGACCTTCACCTTCACCAAGGGCTCTCCGAGCGGCACGTGTCGTTTACATTCTGGAGTGATGACGTCGCATTGCCCACGCAACGAATCGGTGCTTGGTTCAACCTTGTACAGGGTGAAGCGTGAAACAGGTAAGACGGGAGGGTGGGTGGGTGTTTGGGGGTTTAACGTCCTTTTCCACCACATACGGGTGATAGCCAGCACAAATATTTGCCCCCAGCGAACTCACGACCCGAGCATTAGAAGTCCAACGCTCTACCATACGGCCACCCCGGCTCCCCAGGTAAGACGGGAAGAATATACACAATACAGTAGCCGCCAATTAGTCTGTGTTGCTTGCGCGGCGTTAAGCTCTAACTAACTAACTAACTAACTAACTAACTAACTAACCAACCAACCAACCAACCAACCAACCAACCAACCAACCAACCAACCAACCAACCAACCAACCAACCAACCAACTAACTAACTAACTAACTAACTAACTAACTAACTAGCAGAATTCAAAATACCGAATAATTTATTGATCCCAAATATGGGAAATTGCAATTCTGGCCCGCATACTAGTGAACACACAACTGATAAACATTTTAATAAATGAGATCTCATATACGCATAAGAAAAATGAGTAAAACAAAAAGTCTTGACCAGTGAAATTACTTAAAACCAAGAATAAAACACACTATCACATACATACATACAATTTCCTATCACATTCAACACTCATTGATACACTCATTCCGGCATTCACTCTGCACATTCACTCGCTCTGCTCTTTCTCTCTCTCCTCACCCCTCCCCCCCCCCCACACACACCTCTCTCTTGTGTGCGTTCTGCTTGAGTTGTTCGATCTTTTTAGCCATGGGCAAAAATGATCTTGCATATCTAGTAGTCCTTGCCCTTGGTACTCCATAGACTGCTATAGAAGCATTAACTAATTCATATTTACGATAATAAATTCTACGATAATAAAGACAATAGTCTTTATTAATGAAATATAACATCGAAAACTGACTTTGGATGAATTGTTGGAATGTTGCCTAAGCCTCTCTAATATTCTGATTTTTCCCCTGTATCGTTTTATCCTAATCTAGCATAAGAATAAAAGCCTGAAAGACAATAGTTTCCACACATTATCAGCCCTCAAAACCGTCGACTATCAGTGCCTGTTTTGTTTACAACCCACCATTAAACATTTCTCAGGCCGACTTTGTTTGTAGCAGTGCAAAAACTAGCAGTCCCTAAACTCTGACCTTAACTCTAACCCTAAGTTTGTATGCAGGGATGTCGTTTGGTGTCGGATCTCGGCTAAAAGCAATTTGTTTTGTTGTTGGAGAAAGCCGATAATCTGTCTGTCATGTCGGCTGGCCGAGCCGACGTATTCACGAGTAAATCGGTTCGATTATGTCCGTTTCTGCGAGATTCCTGTGCTGGCTGGACTAATTTTCAAGAAAACGCAACTTTCGGTTTCAAGTGATTTCCACGAGAACGCAACTTTTACTCTAAACACTTGTTTTATTGCGAGGATATGTGTCTACAGAACATGTTTCATTCATGGAGGTGGAGGGAGCACGTAACAGTAGGGAATCTAGTCGAAAAACTTGTGAAACTGCTTCGGCAGGGAGAGCCGAAACTTTCTGTAAAAAGCCGAAACTTTCATGGCTGTTTCGGCTAAATCGCCGAAGAAAAAAAAAAATCCTGGCAACATCACTGGTACATGTATGTATGTCTGACTGTATGTATGAGTATATGTATGCATGTATGTATACAGTACGTATAGATGTATGTATGTTTTATTCGTATTTATTTAAGTGATTATTTATCTATTATTCATGTATCTAGTTATCACCTTTATAGATATCATCACAACCCGAACCCAACCTAACCCTAACCGTAACTTTAACCCTAACGCTAGTGTGTGTGTGTGTGTGTGTGTGTGTGTGTGTGTGTGTGCGCGCGTGTGTTGTGTGTGTGTGTGTGTGTGTGTGTGTGTGTGTGTGTGTGTGTGTGTGTGTGTGTGTTGTGTGTGTGTGTGTGTGTGTGTGTGTGTGTGTGTGTGCGCGCGCGTGTGTTGTGTGTTGTGTGTGTGTGTGTGTGTGTGCGTGTGTGTGCGCGTGTGTTGTGTTGTGTGTGTGTGTGTGTGTGTGTGTGTGTGTGTGTGTGTGTGTGTGTGTGTGTGTGTGTGTGTGTGCGTGCGTGCGGGTGCCTGCGTGTGTGTGTGTGTGTGCGTGCGGGTGTGTGTGTGTGTGTGCGTGCGGGTGCCTGCGTGTGTGTGTGTGCGTGCGGGTGTGTGTGTGTGTGTGTGTGTGTGTGCGTGCGGGTGCCTGCGTGTGTGTGAGTGCGTGCGGGTGTGTGTGTGTGCGTGCGGGTGCCTGCGTGTGTGTGTGTGCGTGCGGGTGTGTGTGTGTGTGTGCGTGCGGGTGCCTGTGTGTGTGTGTGTGTGTTTGTGTGCTACTGTTGTAATATTTAACTTTTGTGACATGTTACAGTGGGTATACATGCGAATGATTCTGTTGTCTTTTAAGGTTTTTTTTTTATGTCTGTATGGTTGTCTGCTTTTACGCCGCAACTAAACTGCCTCCCCTTGAGACAATAAAGAATTATTGAATTGAATTGAATTGAATTGAATTCTAAAGCGACTAGAGCCCCGCCTTTGGAGATTAGGTGGTAAAAAAAAAATCCTCATTACTATCATCATTATCATAACCCTTCGGCTTTGTCCGCTGCTCTTCGCACTGCAAGTTGTCCGAGGCACAAACAGACCAAACATCAACAAAAAAAGTTACGGCGAACAAAAATTGTTGTGCGGGCGCAGGATTGTTTTCTTTCGCGAACAAAACTTCGGCGTTGTTCGTCGCTAATTAAGACACGCCTAAAAGATTATCATGAAAGCGGTTCCCCCGCACTCAAAATCAAAATGATTATACTGTGCCAGCATTCTCATTATTGATTGGCGCACACTCATACGCCATTTGTATCCGTCTCCGTTCTGTGCCTGTAATGTCCAGGCGTGGACCAGTGTGCTGCGGAGAACTCAGTGTGTGACCAGACATGTACCAGCACTGGAGGTTCCTTCACTTGTGGCTGTAACCCTGGCTATGAACTCGACAGATGCAATGGAAGGACTTGTGATGGTATTTCCTTTTAGTTATCTATAAATATAAATTTAAAAAATTGTATCTAGCCATAAGCTCTGAACACCATTTTAGAGTAAGAAAGTAAAAGGAAAGGAAGAGACCCCCCAAAAAAACAAAACAAAACAAAACAAAAACAAACAAACAAACAAACAAACAAAAACCAAACAAAAAATCCCAAAACACAAAAAACAACAAACAAACAAAACAAAGCAAAACAAAGCAAAACAAACAAACAAACAAACAAACAAAAACCCCAAACCAAAATAAAAACCCTCAACTTGAGAACACCAGCAAAAATAAAGGGGAAAAAATAAAGAAAGAAAATAAGGAGCACCTAGCAAAAATATCAGGAAAATACTTTTACTTTGACGTTGGTTTAGGCATAGATCTAAATCCATCCATCGTAGACCTACTCCCCGAAGTCCTCAGAATTACAGCTCGTACTCTTACCTCCAAACTAACCCTTGGAAAGAGTTACTCATGGGTGGATTACATTGTGATGTCGTTTTGCTTGATCGACAGATATAGACGAGTGTGCCGCGGGTACTTCGGGCTGTGAGCAGACGTGCAACAACACTGTGGGGTCGTTCACTTGTGGCTGTAACGTCGGTTTCAGGCTGACCGCCGACAATAAGACATGTGAAGGTACTCGTATGACTGAAGGTCGCCGATATTAACACGAGCGTGTGTGTGTGTGTGTGTGTGTGTGTGTGTGTGTGTGTGTGTGTGTGTGTGTGTGTGTGTGTGTGTGTGTGTGTGTGTGTGTGTGTGTGTGTGTGTGTGAGTGACGACTATCCCGTAGTACTCATTGCATCATCATCCCTCCTTGGGGGAAGGGGGGGGGGGGTGGAGGGGGATTGAGTTCTAGGGCTGATTTAACCAATGGTATTTAGTATACAGTATATTTAACGCAGGGACGAATACATGAACTCTGTCCCGGCAATTGACTTTTTTTTCAGATGTGGACGAATGTAGCAATGGCACATCAGGCTGTGACCAGACGTGCAACAACACTGTGGGGTCGTTCACTTGTGGCTGTAACATCGGTTTCAGGCTGAGCGCTGACAATAAGACATGTGAAGGTAGGGCTGGAAGTAGAGAACGCCTACAATAAGACATGTGAAGGTAGAGCTGGAAGTAAAGAACGCCTATAATAAGACATGTGAAGGTAGGGCTGGAAGTAGAGAACGCCTGCAATAAGACATGTGAAGGTAGAGCTGGAAGTAAAGAACGCCTATAATAAGACATGTGATGGTAGGGCTGGAAGTAGAGAACTCCTACAATAAGACGTGTGAAGGTAGAGCTGGAAGTAAAGAACGCCTATAATAAGACATGTGAAGGTAGGGCTGGAAGGTAGGGTTGATTACATTGTGATGTCGTTTGCTTGATCGACAGATATAGACGAGTGTGCCGCGGGTACCTGTGAGCAGACGTGCAACAACACTGTGGGGTCGTTCACTTGTGGCTGTAACGTCGGTTTCAGGCTGACCGCCGACAATAAGACATGTGAAGGTACTCGTATGACTGAAGGTCGCCGATATTAACACGAGCGTGTGTGTGTGTGTGTGTGTGTGTGTGTGTGTGTGTGTGTGTGTGTGTGTGTGTGTGTGTGTGTGTGTGTGTGTGTGAGTGACGACTATCCCGTAGTACTCATTGCATCATCATCCCTCCTTGGGGGAAGGGGGGGGGGGTGGAGGGGGATTGAGTTCTAGGGCTGATTTAACCAATGGTATTTAGTATACAGTATATTTAACGGAGGGACGAATACATGAACTCTGTCCCGGCAATTGACTTTTTTTCAGATGTGGACGAATGTAGCAATGGCACATCAGGCTGTGACCAGACGTGCAACAACACTGTGGGGTCGTTCACTTGTGGCTGTAACATCGGTTTCAGGCTGAGCGCTGACAATAAGACATGTGAAGGTAGGGCTGGAAGTAGAGAACGCCTACAATAAGACATGTGAAGGTAGAGCTGGAAGTAAAGAACGCCTAAAATAAGACATGTGAAGGTAGGGCTGGAAGTAGAGAACGCCTGCAATAAGACATGTGAAGGTAGGGCTGGAAGTAGAGAACGTCTACAATAAGACATGTGAAGGTAGGGCTGGAAGTAGAGAACGCCTACAATAAGACATGTGAAGGTAGGGCTGGAAGTGTGAAGGTAGGGCTGGAAGTAAAGAACGCCTATAATAAGACATGTGATGGTAGGGCCGGAAGTAGAGAACTCCTACAATAAGACATGTGAAGGTAGAGCTGGAAGTAAAGAACGCCTATAATAAGACATGTAAAGGTAGGGCTGGAAGTAGAGAACTCCTACAATAAGACGTGTGAAGGTAGAGCTGGAAGTAAACAACGCCTATAATAAGACATGTAAAGGTAGGGCTGGAAGTAGAGAACGCCTATAATAAGACATGTAAAGGTAGGGCTGGAAGTAGAGAACGCCTACAATAAGACATGTGAAGGTAGAGCTGGAAGTAAAGAACGCCTATAATAAGACATGTAACGGTAGGGCTGGAAGTAGAGAACTCTTACAATAAGACGTGTGAAGGTAGAGCTGGAAGTAAAGAACGCCTATAATAAGACATGTAAAGGTAGGGCTGGAAGTAGAGAACTCCTACAATAAGACGTGTGAAGGTAGAGCTGGAAGTAAAGAACGCCTATAATAAGACATGTAAAGGTAGGGCTGGAAGTAGAGAACTCCTACAATAAGACATGTGAAGGTAGGGCTGGAAGTAGAGAACTCCTACAATAAGACATGTGAAGGTAGGGCTGGAAGTGTGAAGGTAGGGCTGGAAGTAAAGAACTCCTATAATAAGACATGTGATGGTAGGGCTGGAAGTAGAGAACTCCTACAATAAGACATGTGAAGGTAGAGCTGGAAGTAAAGAACGCCTATAATAAGACATGTGAAGGTAGTGCTGGAAGGTAGGGTGGATTACATTGTGATGTCGTTTGCTTGATCGACAGATATAGACGAGTGTGCCGCGGATACCTCAGGCTGTGAGCAGACGTGCAACAACACTGTGGGGTCGTTCACTTGTGGCTGTAACATCGGTTTCAGGCTGACCGCCGACAATAAGACATGTGAAGGTACTCGTATGACTGAAGGTCGCCGATATTAACACGAGCGTGTGTGTGTGTGTGTGTGTGTGTGTGTGTGTGTGTGTGTGTGTGTGTGTGTGTGTGTGAGTGACGACTATCCCGTAGTACTCATTGCATCATCATCATCCCTCCTTGGGGAAAGGGGGGGGTGGGTGGAGGGGGATTGAGTTCTAGGGCTGATTTAACCAATGGTATTTAGTATACAGTATATTTAACGGAGGGACGAATACATGAACTCTGTCCCGGCAATTGACTTTTTTTCAGATGTGGACGAATGTAGCAATGGCACATCAGGCTGTGACCAGACGTGCAACAACACTGTGGGGTCGTTCACTTGTGGCTGTAACATCGGTTTCAGGCTGAGTGCTGACAATAAGACATGTGAAGGTAGGGCTGGAAGTAGAGAACGCCTACAATAAGACATGTGAAGGTAGAGCTGGAAGTAAAGAACGCCTATAATAAGACATGTGAAGGTAGGGCTGGAAGTAAAGAACGCCTACAATAAGACATGTGAAGGTAGGGCTGGAAGTAGAGAACGCCTACAATAAGAGATGTGATGGTAGAGCTGGAAGTAGAGAACGCCTACAATAAGACATGTGAAGGTAGGGCTGGAAGTAGAGAACTCCTACAATAAGACCTGTGAAGGTAGGGCTGGAAGTAGAGAACGCCTACAATAAGACATGTGAAGGTAGAGCTGGAAGTAAAGAACGCCTATAATAAGACATGTGAAGGTAGGGCTGGAAGTAGAGAACGCCTATAATAAGACATGTGAAGGTAGGGCTGGAAGTAGAGAACGCCTACAATAAGACATGTGATGGTAGGGCTGGAAGTAAAGAATGCCTACAATATGACATGTGAAGGTAGGGCTGGAAGTGTGAAGGTAGGGCTGGAAGTAGAGAACGCCTACAATAAGACATGTGAAGGTAGGGCTGGAAGTAGAGAACGCCTGCAATAAGACGTGTGAGGGTAGGGCTGGAAGTAGAGACCTCCTGCAATAAGACATGTGAAGGTAGGGCTGGAAGTAGAGAACGCCTGCAATAAGACATGTGAAGGTAGGCCAGGAAGTAACGAGCGCTACTATCTACAGCGATCTAGAATGCGGAAGAATATTGTAGTAGCCTTGTTCCTAAGATGTGTCTGTGAGTCTGAAGTTTATTTGTTTTGGTTTCCAGGCCAATGCAGCGGTCCAGCAGACAATGAGACCTGGACTGTAAGTTCAGTCAGACTTCACTTTTATCTGTTTATTGTTTGTTTTGATTTGAATGTCTTAATGCCCTGATAGAAATGCCATGGTCTGCAATGACACAAATAAAAAGGCATCATTTGCTTCGTGTTTTCTCCAGCTAGATACAAAACAGTGTGCACGGGCTCTGATTATTCTTTAGAATTCAATACCCCCTCTCCCGCCACCCCCTCCCTCCTTTCGCACCCCCCGATCCCCAGCGCCCAGAACCTCCAACCCCATTCGCACCCATTCCAAAATCCCTCCCTTCTGCCAGACGTGCCAGACACAGATCTCGGGTGTTTTTTTTCTTTTTTTTCTTTTTTTGTTTCGTTTGTTTGAAACAGTAAACGTGTGAACATGAATAACATATAATCATCTATTCGTGAGCAGTGCACGTATGAACATAAATACTGTAACAATTCAACTGTCGATTCCGTTAAACAATAGACGACTCCATTAGACAAGACCCGAGGCCAAAGCCCCGACCCCTGTCCTCTCCCGTTTATTGGCAAAACACAGTCTACGACGCCGTTTTATTGAAAAGGGGGCGATTTCAAGATGAAAGCCATTGATGAAATGGCCTTTTTCATCAAATGACGTCTACGGACCTACTTCTTTCTTCGCTTGTTTCAGTCATAACAAACGACATGTGCTTCCCTCGTTGTAGTGTCTGGCAAAAGGCCTGCCAGACCATGCCACGTGTTGTGCTCATTATGCCGCGGGACGCCATTGGCTGAATTGTGTTGGCTCGGCACTTTTGACTGACGGAAGTGTAATCGTTCATTAACATATGAACACATAATGTATTCCTCTATTGTGCAGGTGTTCCAGAGGCGTCAGGATGGCTCTGTGGATTTCTACAGACCTTGGGCAGACTACGTTGACGGCTTCGGACCACAGGATGGGGAATTCTGGTTGGGTAAGTGTTAACTTCGAACTCTACTTCCAACGACGACGATGATGATGAATTGGTGACGATGACGGAACTTAAACATTGTATTAATCTGTACAGTAACGCAGTGTTTCTTTCTTTTTTAACTACACTTTGATTAGTGTTAGTGTGTTGGTTTCTTTTTTTAACTACACTTTGATTAGTGTTAGTGTGTTGGTTTCTTTTTTTAACTACACTTTGATTAGTGTTAGTGTGTTGGTTTCTTTTTTTAACTACACTTTGATTAGTGTTAGTGTGTTGGTTTCTTTTTTTAACTACACTTTGATTAGTGTTAGTGTGTTGGTTTCTTTTTTTAACTACACTTTGATTAGTGTTAGTGTGTTGGTTTCTTTTTTTAACTACACTTTGATTAGTGTTAGTGTGTTGGTTTCTTTTTTTAACTACACTTTGATTAGTGTTAGTGTGTTGGTTTCTTTTTTTAACTACACTTTGATTAGTGTTAGTGTGTTGGTTTCTTTTTTTAACTACACTTTGATTAGTGTTAGTGTGTTGGTTTCTTTTTTTAACTACACTTTGATTAGTGTTAGTGTGTTGGTTTCTTTTTTTAACTACACTTTGATTAGTGTTAGTGTGTTGGTTTCTTTTTTTAACTACACTTTGATTAGTGTTAGTGTGTTGGTTTCTTTTTTTAACTACACTTTGATTAGTGTTAGTGTGTTGGTTTCTTTTTTTAACTACACTTTGATTAGTGTTAGTGTGTTGGTTTCTTTTTTTAACTACACTTTGATTAGTGTTAGTGTGTTGGTTTCTTTTTTTAACTACACTTTGATTAGTGTTAGTGTGTTGGTTTCTTTTTTTAACTACACTTTGATTAGTGTTAGTGTGTTGGTTTCTTTTTTTAACTACACTTTGATTAGTGTTAGTGTGTTGGTTTCTTTTTTTAACTACACTTTGATTAGTGTTAGTGTGTTGGTTTCTTTTTTTAACTACACTTTGATTAGTGTTAGTGTGTTGGTTTCTTTTTTTAACTACACTTTGATTAGTGTTAGTGTGTTGGTTTCTTTTTTTAACTACACTTTGATTAGTGTTAGTGTGTTGGTTTCTTTTTTTAACTACACTTTGATTAGTGTTAGTGTGTTGGTTTCTTTTTTTAACTACACTTTGATTAGTGTTAGTGTGTTGGTTTCTTTTTTTAACTACACTTTGATTAGTGTTAGTGTGTTGGTTTCTTTTTTTAACTACACTTTGATTAGTGTTAGTGTGTTGGTTTCTTTTTTTAACTACACTTTGATTAGTGTTAGTGTGTTTGTTTCTTTTTTTAACTACACTTTGATTAGTGTTAGTGTGTTGGTTTCTTTTTTTAACTACACTTTGATTAGTGTTAGTGTGTTGTTTCTTTTTTTAACTACACTTTGATTAGTGTTAGTGTGTTGGTTTCTTTTTTTAACTACACTTTGATTAGTGTTAGTGTGTTGGTTTCTTTTTTTAACTACACTTTGATTAGTGTTAGTGTGTTGGTTTCTTTTTTTAACTACACTTTGATTAGTGTTAGTGTGTTGGTTTCTTTTTTTAACTACACTTTGATTAGTGTTAGTGTGTTGGTTTCTTTTTTTAACTACACTTTGATTAGTGTTAGTGTGTTGGTTTCTTTTTTTAACTACACTTTGATTAGTGTTAGTGTGTTGGTTTCTTTTTTTAACTACACTTTGATTAGTGTTAGTGTGTTGGTTTCTTTTTTTAACTACACTTTGATTAGTGTTAGTGTGTTGGTTTCTTTTTTTAACTACACTTTGATTAGTGTTAGTGTGTTTGTTTCTTTTTTTAACTACACTTTGATTAGTGTTAGTGTGTTGGTTTCCAAGAACAAGTACTTGTGGCATTAGACTTTCATGGTTTTTTTTCTTCTGATTTTGAAGGTTTGGAAACCTTACACAATATGACGTCAGAGGGAACCTGGGCGTTGCGGATCGACCTGGGGGACTGGGAGGGTAACAAGAGTTGTGCATCCTACATCGGCTTCTACATCACCAGCAGCGCCGACGGCTACCGCCTGACGTATGATGAGGGCTCCTACAGCGGTGATGCAGGTACACACACACACACACACACACACACACACACACACACACACACACACACACACACACACACACACACACACACACACACACACATCGCTTCTTCAGATACCTTTTTTTTGTTTCCATCCACCTACCACCATTGAACCTCCACCTTTGGGGTGTCAAGTGAACAACTGCGAAGAAAAAAAAAATTAAACTTCAAACCTAAAAAAAAAAGGGTTCCATGACAAACAGACTTTTGGCGTGGTGACACAAGTACAGCTGTTGGTCTGGGTTTTTTTTTTTTTTTTTTTTTCACTCTCAGGGGACGGTTTTGCGTGCACTGACGATCAGCATCGCGGCAAGCAGTTCTCAACAAGTGACCACGGAACTAGAAGCAACTGTTCAGACATTTATCACGGAGCCTGGTGGTACTGTGATACGTATTGTTTTTCCTCACACCTGAACGGCGACTACAAGCCGAATTCTGCCACGGCCGAATGGCAGGGCATCATGTGGACCCCCTTGACCGAAGGCAACTACTCTCTGAAGTTCACTGAAATGAAAATGAAACGCTTGTAAGGGAAAACAATGCCAATGCCCAAACTACGGTTGAATTTCTGTGTTGAATCAAGACTGTTTCTTTTTTCGAATCTCTTTCTTTTGACATTTAATATCAATGCATTAGTAGTCGAATGAATCAGTCGATGAAGGTATGAGAAATTATAATCTTTTTTTTTTTTTTTTGCTGCCCCAACTCTTTGCCAGTTCCAGTGGTGTTCCTCCCAGGTAATCGGTGGAATCCACGAAGGACTCGGAAGCTGGGGCATTTTTTAAATTTTATTATGCATGATGATGGAGGTGAGGATGATGGTAAGATGATGCTATGGAGGTCCGTGTGGTTTGGGACTGCGGGACAGGGCCGGGTATCCCGGTCCATGGTCCGAAGTGATAACCACTACACTACGGGGCCGGTATGAGATGTAATCATCGTAATGTGTATTGTCACTGTTATATGCTTAACTCCATCCCTACCAAGTTAGTTCATGTATGAGATATAATCATCATAATGTGTATTGTCACTGTTATATGCTTAACTCCATCCCTACCAAGTTAGTTCATGTATGAGATATAATCATCATAATGTGTATTGTCACTGTTATATACTTAACTCCATCCCTACCAAGTTAGTTCATGTATGTGATATAATCATCATAATGTGTATTGTCTCTGTTATATGCTTAACTCCATTCCTACGAAGTTAGTTCAGAAACCGAGCTTGTGCACCAGTGGCCTCACTCAAAAATCTCAAAATTAATTTATTTTTGTATGGAGTTCAATGTGGATTTTTGGGAATGTTGCGCTTTGATAATACTCGTAGTCACTGCAGTAAGAGCCGCCAAGGAACCGTTAGTCTTGCCTGGTTTTCGCATACAGGGTCTCAACCGAAAAAGAGTAAAATAAATAAATAAAAAAAAGCCGTGTGGCACTCGTGCGGTAAGAAATGTGTTAAAACTGAAGTCGCTGAAAGCAGCGCGTACGTTTTGGACAGATAACATTAAAGTCTCAATATGCACGATAGGTATACAAGAGCTCGTGGATAACGTTTCATCGAATGCGCTGAATCTGTACATGGGAATCAGTCACTTGGTTCACAATATAGAATCTGAGACCATTGTGGCGACTCTGACCAGCGTGTAAGTTGTTCTAGAAGTATACCACGTACTGAGCAGACGACGTTATTTGGTTGCGGACTGATGACCGACTAGACGACGCTGACTGGTTGCTATTTTTATCAGCTTTTTCGAGTCCCAGTCTGTTAAAACATGGACCGTAAGCTCCAAGCAGTTTGTATTTCTTTAATATTAGAAGCCAGACAGCCACGAAAACGGCCCCACTGGGTAAATGAAATAGCCTTCTATCTGGTAAACAGCCTCAGAGCTCCCGAAATCGGCAGTTTACCATCTGAGCAGCGCGACGAACATAGAGGCTTTAAGTCAAAACCCACACTCGCCGAGAAAATGCGAGAACCACTCACAACAAGAAACCGGATGCTGCGTTGACGCACTTAGCGATAGCGATGTCAATGACGGGCGCGAATCCGGGTCGATGTCTGCGGCAGTTATCATTTCCATTGTTCGTTTGCATCGGGTGTCCGTTTGTATTGTAGTATTGGTATTAGTGTCCTTG